>MU224824.1:195911-252483 GCA_018584345.1 Thuja plicata
TGACTTTATCAATGTAAAATGGTAAGAGAATTAGAAATCAGAATTTAGAATCATAGATTTTTACCTGGCATCAGTAGTGCCCGATTTTTCTTACATAAGTCTCGTGAGAATAAGTCTCCTTGTGCATCCTTATACGTTTCTATCTCACTGACAAAATTTGCTCCATTTGTTGCATTAGGTGACATTCTCTCTACAACATCATAGAGCCCACTCCACACCTCATCATCAACCTTGAAACCTGAACTCATAAGTTCAGTAAATTAAAAAAATAAATAAATTCATGAACTCCTCAAAACTCATCAAAAATTAAATTCATAATTACCTGGGCTGAGTTGGAATGCCGGATTAAGGTAGTGTGCAGCTGCATGTATAGGCTTGTGAAGCTGATTGTGCCATCGTTGATCAATGATATTCCATATGGGCCCATATTTATCATGATTCCCTACATAAAAACATCTAATGGCCTCTTTCACCCTATCCATGCCCTCATAAATGTATCCCATTGCGGGCTTCTCTCCATCAACAATTCGTAGGAGAACAATAAGAGGCTCTATGAACTGCAATCATTGTGAAAGTGTAAAGTTTAAGTTTACTTTTAAAAATGAACAATGAGCATAAACAAGTGTGAAAAAAAATGATGAAATGAAGTGGAAATGAGGACAAAAGAAAAATTACCTGCACAATCTCCTTGATCGGTTGCCAAAAGCCACTCTCATAAAAAACCCGATCAGCTATGTCTTTCCCTGCATTGGTCTTCACATATGATGATGCTTTCCACTCCTCACTTACAAACATGCATTTCAAAGCGCCCTTGGACTGAAGCAAGGATTGCAACGTGATGAAATTTGTTGCAAATCCGTTGACCCCTGGATGAGCCAATTCTTTTTTATTTGTGAACTGCCTCATAAGGTGGAGGACCCAAGTATGATTATAAATGAACTTGCAAATACTCCTTCCGTGCTCTACACATGTTTTTATCCATGGAAGTTTACCAAGATCCTCCAACATGAGGTCAATGCAATGAACAACACAAGGTGTCCAAAACAAGTGGGGGTGCCTCTCCATAAGGAGTTTACCTGCAGCAACATAATTTGCTGCATTATCCGTGACAATCTGTACCACATTCTCCTCACCCACCTCCTCCATCACTTTCTCCATTATCTCACAAAGATAGTTAGCATTCTTTTTACTCCCTGAAGAATCAATTGATTTCAAAAACACTGTGGCACCTGAAAAAAAAAGCAATTTAGTACAATCATAATTTAAAATCGTAGTCACTAAATCGATAGTTTAAGTTTTAACTTTACTACTAGTAAGTAGTAGTACTACTACTAACTTCTAAGTACAAGTTCTGCTATCTACAATTACCTGATGAGAAGACAGGAAAATTCAGCAGTGTTCTATTTCTTCTATCAGTCCAACCATCAGTCATGATGGTGCAACCCTTCCTCCTCCATACCTCACCCTGCTCTTCAATTGCAACTTTTACAACAGCCACCTTTTGGGTCAAAATAGGACCTTTTAGCTCCTCATCATTAGGGGCTGTGAACCCTAGACCACAAAGAGTAACAACATCCATCGCAATTTGCCAATAAGGAGATCTAAAACAAGTTCAACAAACAGAAATAGAATAAGTATTAAGTATACAAATAAGTTTTACTTTCAACTTTAAAAATTAATATAAGCAAGAAAAATAAGACAAATTAAAATAATAACAAGTAGTAGTACCTTGCGGCGTTAAATGGAAGGTTGTTGTAGAAAAAGAAATCTCCAAGTGCCATTTTTGCAGCCTCATGCTTCTCCTTATTCCAACCCATGCTCTCAAGCGATGGTTGGGCATCTGGAGTCATGCGTGGAACAAAAATAGCATATAGTGTGGATTTATTCTTACGAATCCGAGGCCCAAGTGTCACACTCACAGTACCATTACTAGATGGAGCTAATGGAGAATGAAGAGATGAAGAGGTATCCCCGCCTACGCTTGCCATTTCTTCTTGTTGCTTCCTTCTCAATTCTTTTTTCTCCTCAAATACCTCTAAATGAGCTTGCATTTCACGTTTAACATCTTCGGGGCATTTTAGGCATGGCTTAGCATCATGCCTTGATATATGTGCAAGGTGATATTTCAATCGGTTAATACCTCCCCCATTATATTTAACATGACAATGCCAACATATAACTACTCCTTTTTTTGGGCCGGGGATGACATATCTCCAAGCCTTATCTCATGCTACGAAAGAAGGGTTTGCAAGTGGATAATATTTAGGTTGAGGTGTTGATGAATTACCCTCTGGCTGAGACATTATGATTATGTTGCTGCTGCAATATATCATAAATGAAAAAAGTTAAGCATCTACAATAAAAAAATCAAACACTAGGGCTTCTTACTTTTCAAGTTTTTCATCAACAAAAAATGGAACAAATGTAAAGACTAAAACAACAAAATGGAAACCGAAATATGATTCATGAATGTAAACAATTCAAAAAACAACACAAAAAATGTAACTTACCTCTTCAAAATTGATCAAAAAATGGAAATGCAACTCTTATAATGTAGATTCCTCCTCCAAATGCTTCTTTTAGCTCCTCTCAATGTGTGAATGCAAGTTACAAACTTGCACAAACAATCAACAATCGATTTGCCAATCTTTTTCCTAAAACCCCAATACTCTTCTCTCAAGCCTTTTTTCTCTCCTCTCCTTGTTTGCATGTGATAGAATGACCTTTTTAGGTCAAAAACATAACATATAAACCGGTCAAAGAAAACAAAAAGCAATTAAAAATGTTTTATTTAAGTCTTTTTAAGATTGCTGCCGCGACAGAGTCCTAGGCTCGGGACTCGGAGAGTCCGACTGGACTCTGCTGGACTCGGGCGAGTCCGAGTCCTTAGACTCTGCAAACCCGACTCACCTCGGGACTCGCAGAGTCCTGTAACTTTGGTTTCAACCATTGCTTATGAACTGCCCGTGATAACCAAGTCTTCAACATATACATTATTGATCACAATATCCCCCCCTTGATCTTTGAGGTAGAGATTGGGATCATATGGATGCCTAGTGAAACCATGTTGTAGCAGATGTTCATCAATTTTAATATACCAAGCTCTAGGAGCTTGTTTGAGACCATATAGGGATTTGATAAGTTTGCATACCTTTTCTTCTTTACCACGTGCAACATATCCCTCTGGTTGGGTCATATAGACCTCTTTTGTAATGGCCACCCTTGAATTGGTAATTGCAAATTTTGATTTATATGTATTTTCCTGATTTCTGATTTTCTTTTTTGTTTTTTGTTTTTTTTTTTCTGATTTTTTTTGGCTTTTTGGACTTTTCTTTTTTTTTGGTATTTTCTTGATATTTAAAATAAAATGCAGAATAAATAGGAGATAAAAACTAGAAACAAAAGTACAAAAGAAAATACAATAAAGGAATATAATTTTTATTTTAATTTGCATCAAACATTCAGTGACATACCTGTACAATCCCAAGTACAGGTCTGATACAGAATTCTAAAATGTAAAACAGTCACTCGATGTTTGCAATGAACATCATGTTACACTCCCAAACGTCTGATCTGCAATTAGATCTGATTCCCGAATCTGATCTGCCTTTAATGGGACTGAAACCCTATGCCCAGCTAGGGTTTTGCTGCAACCAAACTAAGGAGGGTACAACTGGCTGAGTTTGCTACTAATTGCTGATAAATGATGATAAAACAACTCAGATTTGCTACTAATTATTTCAAATCTGCTCCCATCACTTGCTGATCTCTGATTTCTTCTCCACCACACTATAAAAATTAATCTTTCCTGGAAACTTGTGGATGATAACCTTCTAATGATGTATGAAGACCCTTGGAGGGTATTTCACCTTTGCAAGCCTCCCAATTATGAAGTGATTTTGTTCTTCACAATAATCAGATAATTCCTTCTCCAAACGGCTGCTGCTCTCTAAAATTTTCAACATAAAATAATCCCAAAAGAATTCTCAATATGCCTTTTTATTTCCTCAAACCCTAGGAATCCAATCTTAGGGTTTTCATTTTATTCCATTAAGTTGAAATTACAACTTATCTTTATTTTATTAACTTTATTTCATGCCTCTTTTAATTTATTTAAAAACAACTTATTTAGCCTCCCTAGGCATCATTCACATGGTGACATCCTTATTTGTTACTTTATTAAAATAATATAAAGTAACTTAGTCAAACTGAATACTTTATTTAATTAATTAGAATATTAAAGCCATTAGTTTAATATCCCATTTTATTCCTGAAAACCATCTTCAGAATTACTTTAATATCCCATTTTATTCCTGAATACTATCTCCAGAACTTTGAGTTGGAAACTGAATGTTGCTACCGGTCCAAGGGTGATGTCTAAAGAACCAGGCCAACTGGCAGTCTCCTCTTGAAAAATAGGAATTCTCTTTAAACAATACGAGATTGTCTTTGATTAAATAAAGATGCTCATAAGGCCACCCGCTATGCTCCACGACCGTCTAGGTGGTCAACAAGTCAATTGGACGTCTCCTAAAAAATAGGAACTCTCCTAGAAAATAGGAGACTGACTCTAAATTTCCAAAATGGCTCTTAAAGCCTCTTGCTCAGCTCCACCAGTTCTAGGTTGTCAACGGGCGAACTGACAGCCTCCTCTCTAAAAATAGGGATCCCCCTAAAAAATAAGAGACTAATGATGAACTTTAGAAATGCCCTGTAGACCTCATCAAAGGGTCCCAAACCCCCTGAATGTGTTCCTAATCCCCTGTATGATTCTACAGAAACCTGGTGATAGGCTAATCTCGCTAGTTGGTACTGACACTAAGGAAGGCTAAAAAATGGGGACATTATAGTCCGCCCTCCCCAAAGATTGCTTGTCCTCAAGCAACATCAGTAGAACCTTCAATCAACAAACCGATCCAAATTGGAACCAAGAATGACCTAGGGTCCCAAGTCATCCTTAGGAAGAATCTACCATACTGACGCTCCGCCACTCTGATAAACCCGTCCTGATTTGTGAAGCAACTCCTTTCAATCCCAAAGAAATAGTGCACTGAATGTGTTGATGCCAGAATCAAATTTCATTCTGTCACCCACACTCGATGCGAGGAGATAAATGTGTCTCATCATAAGAACATCATTAACGCTTTGCCTACACTGGTATGCTACTAGCCGTAGTTAGCTAGTAGGAATAATACTTATGTTTTATGTTTTAATCAATGTTTGCAATGTAATGATAGTTTGGTCTTGAGTAGTTGTAGGAGGTTAGCGACGGTTGGTGTACTCAACCAACTGTCAAAGCACTTTATATGTAGCCTGATGGGACCGAGAATGAACTACTGTTGTTATGACATTACATGGAAATAAAGTTTATCATTCTGCCATTGATATGTGTATGACTTCCATTTTCTCTACTATGTTTCTTATGCTAGTATGTGAATATTTCAGTTCACTCTGTGCAAAATAATTAAACATACCCCGTAGGGAGTAAAATTCTTGCCGTTGTTGCTTGTTCGAACATGGAGATCAGATAAACAAAAAGGCGTGATGGTGGAGTAATGGGCTGACCGTTCGAATAACAAGTACTCACAACCAACAATGACGTCGAAGAGGAGGAAGTAACACGGGATGAATTGATGCAGGACCTGGTGCGTGCATGGGAAGTTTCGGTCGACCAGTACATGCAGAGGGAAGCCTGCGAGAGAGCAGTCCCTGAAGGTACCGTACGCGACAAACTCTTGGCGCCATCGGCTATGTATGATCTTCTCGGAAGCATCCCAATGTTGCAGACACGAAACTTGGCTGAAATAGTGGAACGACGTGTGGAAAGAGAGAGGGAACAATGTTGATAGCAAATACTGCAACAACATGAAGAAAGGAACAGGAGGGAAGAGGAGCGCGACACGAGTAGACGTCGTACCTCCCACAATTCAAATAATTGATGCCCCTTCTAAACAAGGACAAGAGGCGACGTACTAGGAGGGAGAGAGAAGTAGAAAGGGGAGAAGAGATCTCGGTAAGGAGATCTCTGCGCATCCAAGAGCGAAGTGAGAGGCGACGACAATTGCAGAGAATCCTCGAGGAATCTCTTAGTCCCCCACAAAGTAAGAGCCGGAGTGGTGGAAGGCTAAGGCCAATTGACGGTGAAGGCAGAAAACAACCTACAAGGCATGAGTTGGAACAACTCCCAAGGAACCTACCACTCCCTAACAAAGCAGAGGAGAACCTCGCAGACTAGGCGAGCATTCCTTCAACACGGGAGGTGACTGACGAGGAGAGCTCGAAGGGTGACTCCGTACGAAATGAACTGTCAGTGCACTCCGGAAGTGAAAGTGACGATAACGAGGAAAGAAACCTTGAAGGGGAAGTAGCAAAAGTATTTAAAAGTACCCCGTGGGGAATTCGAAATCTAGTGATATCAAAGGAGCTCAGAATAGGGGGACTAGAACCAGAAACTCCGGGGAGAAGGGATTAGTGTTACGAGGGAGGTAACCAAGGTGTGAACGATGCAGGTGGAGGGGTTGAGGGTTCGCGCGTGGCCGAAAGTGCAAGTAAAGCACAAGGACGTGGAGAAAAACCTGACCCACCTGAGTCCAACAACGCACACGGTGCCGACTGCACAAGAAAAATGGTAACC
Source organism: Thuja plicata (assembly GCA_018584345.1). NCBI lineage: Eukaryota > Viridiplantae > Streptophyta > Pinopsida > Cupressales > Cupressaceae > Thuja > Thuja plicata. The sequence continues at coordinate 202,546 of MU224824.1, forward strand.
ACCCCGGAGAAGCAGAAACTCCCCAAAATTAGTGGGGACAGATCAGAGGATCCTGCCCGACATTGCAAAACCTGCGTAACTAAATGGGAGGCTAATGGCCAAGACGACCATGACTATTGGTTGAAGGCCTTCCCGACCACCCTGCGTGGAGCCGCCATTGACTGGTACATAGATTTGCCAAGAATAGATAAAACATCCTGGGATGACCTAAGAAGGGCATTCCAGTAAGAGTTCAGATTGCTTCGTGATGACGATGAAGTAGTAGCAGAGATTTACAATACAAGACAAGGGAAGAGTGAGATCATACGGGCCTACCATCATAGGCTGAAAGAACTCATTGTTAAATTGGAAAACCAGCCAGCAGACGACTTGAAGAAAAGGTGGTTCATTGAGGGAGTGACTCCATCCTTACGAAAGAAAATGAAAATGTTACCTCCATCTTCCTACACAGACGCCTATAATTGTGCAATGGACATTGAGAGTTAAAATAAGACATCTCAAGGAAAAAAAAAACTAGTGATGATGAGAGCACAGACGACGACAATGAAGGAGAATCCAAGATCATACAGGCTCTCTGGAAAGATATGCTGCGAATGATGGAGACGAGGGCCAAGAAGGAAGCTACGAAGGATGGCAAAGAATTATGGTGTGCGAACTGTAAGGTGGAAGGGCTTACGAAGGCCAACTCCCCAAAGAAGTCATTATGCGACATTTGCCAAGTACTGGGACACTCCATCAAAGAGTGCTCGTACAACTTGAAGGCGAGGAGCACCCAAGTGCTCTTCACCCAAGGAGAACAGGCAACTCCACCTACTACACCACCTAGACCTACAAACTCTAATGCCTCGTTGGGAGGGTACTGCAACAACTGACGAGGAAACAACAATAGCAATAAGAATACACCAAGGAGCTAAAACCGACATTGAGTAGGCAATGGAGGAGGAACGAAAAAATGTCGCATTGCAATGCCAACACTCCCCTACGGTTGGTGTCCGACACAAACATTATACAACAGATGTTGCAGGCTACTGTACTCGTATGGGTGGCAGATCTTCTGGATTCCTTGCCACAATTAAAGGTGACAATCACCAATGTGGGTGGTAACAACAATGGCGATTGAGATAATGGCAGGCCGACGGACAAAGGCAGGTAGACTTAAGCTCAAAAGGATAATTCCACCACGAACCCAATGCTTTTGGTGGTGGGTATTTGGAGGACTCCGACGGTGGTCAAAATGGAAATTATGGGTCGTAAACTGACAAACACTATTGTGGACGGAGGATCTGGCGTATACAAACTGTCCGAGGAAACATGGATAGCACTTGGCAAGGCAACACCCTATTTGCCAACCTTCTATTTGGTGGATGCAGACCAACACAGTATCAAACCAATCATGACACTCATGGGCCAGAAGGTAGTCATTGGGACGCAACAATTCTTCTTGGACTTCGTGGTCATCTCAGTGGAAAAGAAAGGGCACGATGCTCTCCTTGGAAGGGGCTGGCTGGTCAGAGCAAAGGCGAACCACAATTGGAAGAAGAACACACTCTCCATTGAGAGTGACGACAAGAAGTACGTAATTGACTTACAAAACCAAGCAATGAGTCAGGAGTTGGCATCAGACTCCGAGTCCGAAGGAGGAGAATTTGACATAGAAGGATGGAACCTGACAACGAAGGGATACTGAAGTTGGGAAATTGCTCAGAGGATGAAATGAGTTCCCTCAACAAACTATTCCACTGGTGAATGGGAGACTGAAGTTTTCCATCCAGACTGTAACAAGCTAGAATTTGAAGCAGGAGAGAATGACACACCCTCCAGAGTACGGTGAATACAAGGAAGGTGTGGCGAGGGGAGATGATAGACTCACCCACCGATTTGAAAGGGACAAAGCAGTAAAGTACGAGGAACCAATTATAGAGAAGGTGAACTTGTGGAAGGAAGATGACCTGAAGGTAATCCTCGTCGGAGATGACTCAGACCCCTTAGTGAAAACAACGACATTCCAGATATTCCTGGAATACAAGGACATGTTTGCTTGGACATACAAAGACTTGAAGGGCGTGGCACCAGAGTTGTGCATTCACCGGATCTCGCTCGTACTAGGCGCACGACCCGTACAGAAGAGGCTGTACCACATGAAGAAAAACTATGTTGCAAAGGTATAGGAAGAAATAGAAAAGATGCTAGATGCCAGTATCATTTTCAAAGTACAAACAAGTGAATGTTAACCATTGTCATTTCCTTAAAGAAAGAAGCAAACCAGATACAAATTTGTGTGGACTTCAAATGCTTTAATGTCATCACAATTAAGGATCACTTCCCCATCCCGTTCACTGATAGTATATTGGAAGAAGTGGCAGGACACGAGATTTACTCGTTCATGGACGGGTTCTTGGGTTACAACCAGATTAGTATTGCCGAGGAAGATAAATTGAAGACCACGTTCGTTGTTGAGGAAGGGGTGTATGCATACGACAGGATGACCTTTGGGCTTTGCAATGCCCCTGCCACCTTCCAAAGAATAATACTCCATATATTTGATAAAATGTCGGTTGGCAATTTTAAGGCCTTCCTTAATGATTGGTCTATATACAGCAGAAAGGTGAATCACCTCACAACATTGAGGGAGTGCATGGAATGATGTCGGCGGGCTTGGCTGGCACTCAACCCAAAGAAGTGCCAATTTATGGTATCATAAGGTAAGTTGCTTGGCCATATAGTCTGCAAGGAAGGGTTGAAGACAAACCCTAACAAAATAAGGGTTATCATTCAGATGGAAAGCTCAGAGGATGTGACCGGAGTGAAATCTTTCTTAGTGGGCTACTATCGACGGTTCATCAAAGGATTTGCGAAAATATCATTCCCACTCGACAAACTGAGAAGGGTGAACCGTTCATGTGGGGAACATAACAAAAGGAGGCGTTCAAAGAACTCAAATCCAGATTGATAAGTGCACCCATCCTGGCATACCCAGACTGGGACAAGGAATTCCACGTACATGTGGACACCTCAAATTATGCCATCAATGCCACGCTGGCACAAGCCGACACGGGAGGACTAGACCACCCCATATTTTTTGGGAGCCAATTGTTGTCAAGGACCGAGAGGAAATACAACACGAGGGAAATGGAGGCACTGGGTATGGTGTATGTCGTACAAAAATTTTGACATTACCTCCTCGCCACGCCCTTCATGTTCTATGTAGATCACCAGGCCTTGATGTACTTGGTGAACAAGCCCATCATCCAAGGAAGGTTAAGTCGGTGGCTACTCCTACTCCAATAATTTACCTTCACCATTATAGTACGGCTTGAAAAAAGCCACGTTTTTGCAGACCAACTATCAAGAAAAAAATCAGGAGGGCCTCCGGAAAGGGTGAGCAAGGACATTCCAGATGCTCATCTGTTTCAGATTGCGGCTCTACCTTCTTGGCTCAAGAACATTGATCAATATCTATCCACTTCCACATTTTTCCAGGATATGCCACCTGACGAAAGAAGAAAGCTGGCTCTGAAAAGAAAAAAACATTCCAACTCATCAATGGGTTTTTGTACAAGATGGGACCCGACCAGGTACTATACAGGTGTGTCATGGAGGAAGAAATTCTAGGTGTACTGAAGGAATCACATGAAGGCTTGGCAAGAGGGCATATGGGGCCAGATGCCACGACACGCAAGGTACACCTGGCAGGGTTGTGGTGGCCAACCTTGCACAAGGATGCCCATGAATGGGTACTAAGTTGCGATACGTGCCAGAGGGAAGACAAACCGTTGAAGTGGGATTTCATGCCCTTATTTCCATCTTAGCCTTAAGAGTTGTTTGAGAGGGGGGGACTAGATTTCGTGGGACCACTATAGGTAAGTAGCATGCACAGGTGTCGGTACATAGTGGTGGCACGAAGTACCTCACAAAATGGGCAGAAGTGAGGGAGATTCTCAATACCTTCACTCATTATTAAAAATATGATGTGAGAGTGGACCGAATGTATGGATAATACTATTTGTCTACATTGCATGTGTATGTGTGTGAAATGACTTAAGAAAAAATGAACTCTCATATTATTTTCTAAAAAATGCAAAATATAGAATAGTACTAGCAAAATCCACTGTCTCAAATATGACTATTTACACTAGAATTCCAAAATGCCCTACTCGACAACAGTGCACTCAGTACGACAAGGTTTTTCTACGAACAAATTGTGACGCGATTCGGCATACCAATCCAAATCACGGGTGACTGGGGGCTTCACTTTGTAAACCAAGTGATTCGTATGATGACAATAGAATTTAAGATATTCCACAACTTGTCGAGACCATACTACCCTAGAGCAAATGGCAGAGCGGAGTCAACAAACAAAGTAATGGTATCTATTCTATACAAGACCTGCGACGTGGAGCAAGAAGACTGGGAAGAGAGGCTCGCTGCCATATTCTGTGTGTACTGTACCACCTATAAGGTCACTACAGGGCACACGCCCTTCCAGCTCATGTACGGGCAAGAGGCTTTGGTACCGACAAAATTGACGGTACCAAGCTTGAGAGTGGTAGTAAAAAACCGGCTTGGAGATGAGGAAAGTTTGAAGGAACGATTGTTCACTCTCCTGAAGTTGGATGAGCGTCGCATGACAATGCAGTGAGCGACGGAGGTGGCTCAACGAAGGAGAAAATTCTGGCATGACAAACACATTAGGTAGATGAATTTCGGGCCTGGGCAGTTAGTACTCAAATATAACGAACGTAATGAACTTCGACTGGAGTAGTTCCAAATTCGTTGGCTGGGACCCTATAAAGTCAGAGAAGTGGGATTGAATGGTGCGGTTAAGTTGTCAACATTGGATGGCAACCCAATTAGAGATCCAGTAAATGGGTCAAAGCTTAAGGTTTATAAATAAAGGGAAAGACTAGAGGTAGCTATCAATATGTTGGGGTACGCAACCAAGGGGGATTCGACAATTACTCAAAGCAAGGAGATTGAAGAGGATTTGGTCATCACCGAAGAGCCATACAGGCCAGACCTGGATTGGGCTAAACCCATTATGGCGCCAGAAGAACAATTGGCAAGGAAGCATGTGGAAGAAATTGCTGTCCCCTGAGTGCATAGACACCTCACAAATGCATTGTTCGGACCCCATGCACTATGGGTAAGGATAAATGGGCATTGAAGGTTGAAGGCACCCTACAAGGGAAGAAGGGAAGGCTTCATAGCCTACGACATCGATGGAGAGGCAGAAGAGAAATGCAAAACTGAACATGCAGCCAAGGAAGTTCGCAAAGAAGACCTGAAGGAAGAAATTGATATGGAGGAATATGGCGCCACTCTCGAACCATGCTTAAAGATGGTGATGAGACAGATGATCTATTCATCTCGCAAGGAGATGGGTACGTCGACCACCTCATCCAGAAGTGTGCTACTGACGGACAAGAAGCCCCGTACCAGGCCACCTCGAACGTATTATGGAGGGTAATACTGAATCCCTTTGGGCCCCAGACTGTTAATGGAGACGAAGTTGTATGGTACCATAAGTACGAAGACCGATACGTGGATGAAAGTTATAAAGGGGTGGGACTTGCACCCCTAGTGGACAAAATATTCGACCTAGAGTACTTGAGAACTTGTGAAAACAAATGTTATAAGACACCTTCGGGCACGTGTATGTGGCAGTACGCGTCTCAAGTTCAGGTCCACAATGCTGAACAAAACAGAGTAAAGCAGGGGATAAGTAACGAAAAGGAAGGACCCAGAAAGAAGCAAAAGGTAGGAACAAAGGAAGGAAACGAAAAACGGGTTAGAAAGAGAAAACAACCACGACAAAATAAATGAGCTGAAGGGAAGCGTACAAAGGTGTCAGGAGCATATGATGCGCAACATAAGAAGAGAAATTCAAAAGGTATGATATTTCGTAAAAAAATTAAAAATGAAAAACATTTCAAGGATTAAAGGTCAAAAAGAGTGAAATGAAGAAAAAACAAGATACAAAATTAAAAAGGGAGGAAATAATAGTCAAGCAACTCACATTGGAAGAAATTATAAGAAATGGGAGAAAAATAAAAGTAAAAGGGGATAGAAAAATAAAAAAACCATACTTCAAAAAATTATAATGTTTGATTTCTCCTATCAAGGAAAAGTGCTATATTGGAAACCTAACCCATAAATTGGCCAAGTATGAATACATTGTGCACAAAAATGTAGTAGAAGGCGAAAGGAAAGAAGCAGAGGGTATCTGGAATTGCACCCGCACAAACAACCACTGTACGGTACAGGAAGCAACATCCATCACTCGTATGGCTCGTGCGGGAGCTAGCAGGGAGGAAGGATACAACCGTATGGGGGTATCCGTACGGTTTCATAGAGATCTTGTATGGTACTGTAGAGGAGATCCCGTATAGAAGGTATCCGTACGGTACCGCAGAGGGGATTCCCCACGAAAAATAGAGGGGGTCGTACAGTCTATACGATAGTAGTTCAAATTGCACATAGACCCCACACAAACGATATGAGTAATTGTACGGACAACAAGAGTAACTGTATGGTGGTGAAAAGATCGTGTACGAATCAAACGGTGAGAGCCCGTACGATTGGCATTAGAATCCGCTGTACAACCAGAGCATGCAGAGTATGGACGGAGAAGGGGGTTAGAGCCTGTATGACATGCATTGCAATCCGTCGTGTACGTACGACCCGAGCAACATTCATTCAAATCACAATCCCATTCGGACTTGACGACCGTACAGGTTGTGAAGCAGAGGAGTTGTACAAAGTAGAAGCCATTGAAGTTGGGCAACACTTGGAGGCTAGAAAATCTGCAAAGATGGTGAAAGGTAGTTATGGGAACCCTAAAAAGGGTAGTTACGATATTAGATATAAAGTTGGAACAATCAAGAAAAAACCGTTACACAGATATGGCCACTTCCAGCAAGAAGGCTCAAGGAAAAGTACAAAAAGATGAACATGTTACTGCAAAAAATCTCATATTTGAAAGCGTCATAGGAAGTGAATGTAGAACATGGTGGGAGAGCACGCCTGAGGATCACCCATTGAAGGATTCACTAAGGAAAGCAGAGGTAGACAATAATTTTCATGCCGATTTTTAATCTCAGGGAATTTGAGCCTGTACTACACATTATGGTGTATGGGTATGACCGCAATACACATAAGTCCACCATTAGATACTTTGACCAAACAATGGTTATATCATATGCACTGAGAGAATTCAGTAAAGTGTTTGGTGCGCCATGCAAGGTGCACTCCGCCTCAAAACTCTCCTTGAAAATGTCTTCCAAAGACAAAGAATTGTTACTAAAACTAGTTTGCAGGTCGGATCTCTCAGAACAATAATGGGAAAGTCGCTAGAGTATAAGCAACAACAGAGGGCTCAAGAAGTCATTCATAATGTTGTCGTAATTTTTGTTTTTTATAAAATTAATGACAACTATAATTAAATTTAACATTTTTGATTAAATTTAATATGGTTCTTTAAAAACTGATTTTTTCCCACTAAATAAATAAATTTGTTTATTTATTTAAAGTTGTCTTTTTCTTTTTATTTTTGTTTTTGTTTCTTTTGTTTTATTTAAGTTTTTAATAATATATTAACAATATGTTATTTAAAAATCTTAAGTTCCTTTGTTTATATTAAATTACATTGTTATCATATAATGTGTAATTAAATATAAATAATTTTTAACTCCCAATTTACCTCCCGACTTCATTTGAGCGGACGTTTTAAGTGTCTTTGCCTGCGCAGCTGCATACAATTTCATCGCTGAGTTCAAGCTTGAAGTCGACCATTTTCTTCTCCAGTTCAAGTCGCCGAGTTCTGAGATGACTGGAAGTGATTATTAATAAGTGGAGTCTTCTAATCATTTTTGAGTTAGGACTCTTTTCAAACCCTATATGAGCCACGTTTTTGAGGTTTTGAATTCAGACTTATGATTCTTCAATCCGAATCTGGATTATTGTTCTTATCTGTGGTATCTCTTCAAGTTTTCATTTCCTTAACAGGTATGAACATCCGTTCTTGATCATCTCTTGTTATATATTTCTCCATTTTCATATTCATAAGTGTTTTTATTCAAAAACATGTTTCTTCATATTCTGATATTCGTTTTTGTTAAAAATGTGATTTATGAGAATCATTTTTTCTAAGTATGGTTGCCTCTGCCCTTATTTTGGTAAAATCTTCCAGGATTAGTGATTGTTTTCCTTGAGTAGTCGTTTTTGATGAAGGATGTGTTTTAACTTTTTCATGAAGTCAATTTCAAATCTCGGTCGTTTTTACTCTTCATTGATTATTGAGTTGTTTTTATGATGAATATATTTGTATTTGCAATGTTCCAGACGTATATCAAATGATCTTCTACAAATTTGCTGCAGCTAGGGTCTATATGTCATGGTTTTTCAAAATGAGTTACTATTACAGATATAGGGCCATTTTCATAAAACTTGATTTGTTTCTATTCAAAGAGCTGTTCAAATTTTCAAAAGATCTGGAAATCCAAGTATATAAGCCACCATTTCTACAATGATGCAAAGACAAGAATTTATCATCTACTTCCTACAATGATGAAATACAAATAGGAGCTTTTCCAAGAAATTTGTAAACATCTGATATATTCCGCAATGTTGTATAAAGGATGTTGTTCAAATAACCTTTTAAAAAGTTGTATCTCCATTTGTAAGAGCCTAGTGCTCGTAGGCATCTTAATTCAACATGCAGCCATGGCCTTTCCTATGTATTCGAAATCATAACTTTTCCTTCATTTACAGCAATAGTTTGCTAAACATGCATCTACCTTGAAAAAAATCAGAATGTCCCATGTGCATTATAAGCTGCCATAGTTGTGATCATAAGCATATTTTGATGCAGGCATATTTTTACTTTCAGCAATCTGAAATTCCCTTTTTACTCCCATAAGATGAGATACAAATATTTGAAAAACTTGCATTCATATGCCTTATATCAGCAATGGTCATACCCATTATGAGCAAAGTTACAATATGTAATTATAACATGGTTGAAGAGTGTGTTTACATGTGTAGTTGAAAGTGCAATGCTTCCGAAAAGTTTCATTTCCATGTCTTTGCTTTTGCAAAAATTCGGAAGATTTTAGGTCCTTTGAATATACAACTACATGTTGCTTTGCATGCGATGGAAGATGCAATCTTACCCAAAACTTCCAATGTCATTCCTTGTTTTCAAATTCGGAAGATCTCATACCTGTTACATGTACTGCTGCATGTAATAAAAAATGTAATTGTCTCAAAAAGTTCCCTACTTTTCCATATCCAGATTGGAGGTTTTCATACCAGCTGCATATTCAGTTACATGTAATGAAACATGCAGTCGCACCCAAAACCTCCATTACTGTCCTTTCCAAAATAGGAACTTTTTACACCAACTACATGTTCAGTTGCATGTAGTGAAAAATGTAATCGCATCCAAAACTTCCACTAGTATCATTTGCAAACCGGAGGTTTTTACTTCAACTACATATTTTATTACATGTAGTTGAATGCGCAGTCGCATCAAAAATCTCATACAATACCCTTTTTGAATAAATCATTTCCAAGTGAAGTTGGACTTTTTGACCCGACTGCACAATGAACTACATGTATACTACCCGTGCAACTTTATGTGCAGTTGCATCCAAAATCTCCTATTCCACTTAAGAAGTCTTTTACTTTTCCCATGTGGTAGGAACTTTTTACCTCAACTGCATAAGTTGTTACATGTTTGAACTACACCTGCACCTTCATCTGCAGTGCACTCTAAAACCTCCGAATTGCATCCATATCTCACAAAAAGCAACTTTTTCACTTCAGCCTTGTTTGAAGCCCAGTTTGCACAGCGATCTACCAAGTTTCAAAATAAAATTGTGCAGTTGTTTATCCAAAGTCAGGAAAAGCAACTATCAGGCACGGAGGAAAGATGAAATTCAAGTATCAAGACTGATTTCAAGAAGGTGACAGCGGATCAATAAGAGGGATGATGAACTTCTTTCCAGTCATGGGTGAAAATGAAGATCACTGATGCCACCAAATGCAAAAGTCAAAGTGTTATTTTCTGCAGATGTTCCCACCCACTCACAGATTTGAAGATTTCCAGCACTTGGCAATCTGGTGACAGAAAAACCTCTTTGATAAGAGGTTAATGTAATAGGGGTCGTGTCTTGTCAGACACTTTGTTTTTTTTTCATCATGTATTATGTAATATAGTTTTGACAGGTTACATGTAAAGCATAAAATTGTAATTGCATATGTAGTCAAACATGCAAAGCAGAAATATGCAATTACATAACTCATTACATGTAATCACATTACATAAGACTATAATGTTGAATAAGTCAATTGTAGGTAGTTAGTTGTTGAATAAGTCTTGATTAGTTGGGTTTCTCCCACTTTTTGCTCTCAGCCCCTCACCTATAAATAAAGGAGGGTGCTCATTGTAATTTTGAATCTTTATGCATAGCAAGAAAACTCTGGTGAGATTGTGCAAGTACGAACTTTGCTTTCATTTGTGTAAGTCAACTTTGGAGTGAATAAAAAGCAGGTATTTTCAATCTTTGAGTTGAGAAATCTCGTAGAATTATTTGTGTTGCTATAAGGAGAACCTTGAATCTAATTTTGTATACACTTTGCTCTATAACTGTCAATTAGAGTTACTTACAGTGAATTCATAGTCTTTGAGCTGTGATTCATAGTTGTATTAGAAGTAGAAAATAAGTTCATGTGCTTTAAGTCTTTGTGCTTATCCTATTGCAACTTTGTAGTTTAAAATTATTTTGAGATAGTGTATAAGTTGTGAGCTTATATATTCTTTTGGTTAATTCTGAGTTTATTGGTATTATTGCTTCAACTAGTATTTAAGTTTCTGGTTAAGTTCTAGTTGAATTAACAAAAATAAGAAGGGTACCTCCCCTAATTTGAGAGGAGAGATTTATTCTCACATACTGTGCCTAAATAGTTCATTTTGGAAGTAGTGTGCTAACGACTACTTACGAAATATTTAGCCAACACATAACTTCTCCAGAATGGAAGTGTATAATGGACTTGGTAAAAAGTAAGCTTACAGGAGTGAGAACAACGTCTGACATTGCCATTTGGATGCTAAAATTAATGAATGGCCTCAACAATGGCAGTGTATAATTGGGGGAAAGTTTTATTTGAACGCATCAAGGACTTCTTCCAGCTCAAGCACACAACGTTTTACATACCGCATCATGCCATTGCCTTGTTCCTGGAGGCTCTACGCACCCAGGTACCATCAAAGCAAATGAAGAAATTCGTACCAGCAAGCATAGTAGAGCCATGTACTATTGGTTCCATTTGGATACCCTTGCAACAAGTGGCTTGGAACCCTTCCGCAAAAGGATCAGATAGGAAGTCACAACGAGTACGGAAGAGGGAGATGAAGCGGATGACACCAGTGATGAGGAAGAGGATAAAATGGTAGGCGAGGAGGTAGAGACAATCTCCTCCTCGGACAATGAGAGTTTGGAGGATGAAGGGTTCCGCATGGAACCATGCTAGGGGGACCGTGACTGCACCAGGGCACAGAAGGCCACCGAGGGCAAGGAAGATAATGAAGTATGGGAGACATCGGACGACAACGTACTAGTGGAATTTGTGTCAGTACGGGAGGGGCCCCTACTAGGGCTTGTACCAGAAGTAGAATCCGTACGGGAGGATGTAGCATCCGTACATAGAGAGGAGTCTGTATGGGAGATGACCGTAAGGGAGGAGGTCGGATCAGTAGAGAGGGTCGTACCAATGCAGATAGAAGCACGAGAGGAGCTATCCATACTAGTACCACACGCCACAGAGATCACTTCCGATAGCTCATGAGTGGGGTGCTAAGCGATCTCCAGTACCTAAGATCGTATTTAGTCCACCTTAGCTTTCACCTACAACCCACTTAGTCCGAACAGAGGGAACGGGTCAGGTATTGCAGACAAGAGTGGTAGACTTAAGAGCACACAAAATGGGGCCTCTTACTATTCGCCTCTCAACTTCACGAGGCATCGAGCGAGCGACCCCTATTGCATTAGTAGTCACACCTACACCTCCGCTTGTAGTCACCTCGACTACCATAGTTACAACTTCAGTACAAGATGTGACCCCTATGTTGCATGAGGCAGTTCCAGCGCCGGGGATGGTAGTGATCGAAGGGATAAACACAGAGGAAAGAGTGGGCATCACTGGACTTCTGCCAAATCAGGAAGGGGGAGACATTGATGCAGGGACTGAGACAGATAGTCTTTTGGCAAAATTTCAGATGGAGGTTGATGATATTCCACCACCCTCACCTACCTTATCGATGGGACAACATGCTGATGGGGAGAGAGAGGAGGCGCCATTAGCTCCACATGGAGAGGTTGTTGAGGTAGAATTGGGGAGCACTGAGCATAGGACCGCTTCTCTCCAGGAGGAAGGAATGACAGGAGCCATTGAGGGAGGCCATGTACTAGAGACTGCTGAAGGGGGGACTTCCATTTCTTGATTTGGAGCATCCATAGAGCGTTTTTTGGGTGAGCTAGAGGCGATAGCAATGGCCACACAAGGGGTGCCAGACCTCTACCGGGAGATGGACATGGGCCTTATTACCATGGCAGCAGAGAGACTCCTTAGGTTCATGGAGGATGAATGTGAGAGAGAATTCAGTGAGCATCTCACCTTCCTAGATACATTCTTTCAGCTACAACGGATGACATGGGCAACACGGAAGGCAGAAGAGGGGCATGCCTTGACACTAGAGCGAGAGACAACTTTGCAAGGGATATTGGGGGAATTGGAAAACAAGCTGGTTCAAGAAAAGGTAGCTTGTGCAGGAAACGAGGAGCAACTAGCAGCGACGTCGTTGAAACTAGAGAGCATTCAGAAGTTTTTGATGGATGCACTCAAACTGCTGAAAGTGGCACGGGAGAAACTGATGGTAGCAGATTGGGATCTCATGCTTCTCCACTAGCAGCTTCCGCGCCTGACGTCCTCCATTACTTCAGGGACGTCTACTCACCCTCCTTTGCAGTAGAATTGATTTTCTTTTTGTGCACATCAACCATTTTTGTTGTAGTCGTCTCGAAGACGACTTCTTTTTTTTGGGGGGGGGGCTGATGTTAGCCGTAGTTAGCTAGTAGGAATAATAATTATGTTTTATGTTTTAATTAATGTTGGCAATGTAATGATAGTTGGTTCTCGGGTAGTTGTAGGAGGTTAGTGACACTTGGTGTACTCGACCAACCGTTGAAGCACTTTATATGTAGCCTGATGGCACCAAGAATGGACTACTGTTGTTATGACATTTCATGGAAATAAAGTTTATCATTATGCCACTGATATGTGTATGACTTCCATTTTCACTATTATGTTCCTTATGCTACTCTATGAATATTTTTGTTTACTCTGTGCAAAATAATTAAACATGCCCCGTAGGGAGTAAACATAGGCTGTCATAAGGATATAAGAATTATCCACCATATGAGTGTAAGCTAACATACCACCCTACCCTATGCTGCTGATATAAATTAGAACAACATCCATCCTGATGAGACCCTCACTCCAAAAGAAGCAACAAGTCCTTCTAATGACAAAGGATGATTGGGGCTTAACATTATACCATTCTACAACAAGGAATGGGTAATAACTAATACAAGTCTTCCCATCTCTCCCAATGAGCTGCTGTCCTAAAGGAGCAATCTGCATTTCCCAAGATCAGCAATACGGGATAGTCGACTATCACCAATGTGAAAAATGTAACCCAATGAATTAGGGCTGGAAATTCCATGTTTAAAAACATAGGGCAGCCCTCTATCCTTGTGACGAAACTCAAAACCCAATGGAACAAGCCAGATGTACTGCCGTCCTCCACATCCTCCATGATGTTTACTTCATATTCCATATATCCTCTCCCAATGTGAACAAGGGGTGTTGTTATTATGTAACAAGGACAAGTACTACACGATGACAAACATGGTATGCTATGCAGTTCTTCAATACTCGTCATATTTCCTTGCTTCACAACAAGATTAATGAAACGATGTGAAGGTAGAAGATGGCTAGTCATCATCACAAAACCCACCTTTGTTTGGTACCTCTTGGGTAGGCCTTCATAGGTGCTAACATAAACTGCTGCCCCGTGCTGTGTGCGATACCGATACTCCTCTCAAGGGCTGTCACACTCCCTTTCTCAAGGCTTCCAGCTGTATTGATTACTGAACTGCTGCCCTTAATGATTAAATCAGTCCTTTTCTTGAGGAACACAGGTTTGGAAACTAAGGCAGCTTGGTGTCCATCAAAGGAGTCAAAAACACCAAGGAACTTCTTCAAATCTGAGTTGAGATCACTTGTGCCAACATTGTCCCTTGCTGCCCCATGGCATATATCTTCCATCCTTCCTCTCCTAAATCCAAATTGGGCTTTCAATTGGCTCACCAACTGTGGTGTCGCATTAATGATATACCCGAGTGTAACACTGTCAAGACTTACAAGATATACCCCAGTAAAATGGATTCCTGGCATGTGGTGGGTTTGAAACAATCTAGGACTACTGCTGCCCATACCTGAGATCTGTGAAATATAGTTTGTTATCACAGGCTCAGCACTCTACTCCAAGCATAAGTGCGGCCCACAGTCTTAGCATGAATGTTGAACAATGCTCTTCTCAAGATTGCCTCAGAAGTGACTGGGAAAAACCTCCACGAAGCCTGAAATTGTGGACTTTCACTGCTATGACCAAGAAGAACTTGCCAACTCTCCGGTATAAGGGAAAACTACGAAGTGATGTGGCTGGTCTGCAACCAACCGACAAGTTCACAATTAAAGAAAATTAGCCTTCCTTTGCCAAGGAGCAATCTCAAGTGTACCAATCTGATCAATGCTCCAATCCTTTTCGAGAATCTCACCCCAATCCACCTGTAGATGAAACAATGGGGACACATAGTGGCTGGTAAGAAGATGAGCAGCACTTGTAAGTCTGAAAATATCATCCTTGTAACTTCTAGGGTCACCCCTATGACTCCCAGCCACCTCCATTAATTCTTGTTGAGAATCCCCAACATGGACACCAAACCAAGATCGATCCCCAAGGACCAATGCATCACATGAAGAAACC
Source organism: Thuja plicata (assembly GCA_018584345.1). Taxonomy (NCBI): domain Eukaryota; kingdom Viridiplantae; phylum Streptophyta; class Pinopsida; order Cupressales; family Cupressaceae; genus Thuja; species Thuja plicata. Next base: position 217,655 of record MU224824.1, read on the forward strand.
ACATTCCCAAGTACCATAACATGCCCTATGCACTTTGGTCTACCTCTTCATCTGCACATATCACATCCGGTGGTCTCCCCGAAGAGTAACCAATCATCCCATGATGTGAAATAGGATCACCCTCAAGTTGGAAATCATGTTCCAACCCATGGCCCAAGTCATCTCTCAAAACCAATACCACATTATCTTTTCCATGTGCAACGCTAGAACCAAGTGATATTTTACCTCCTATCTCATACAGTGGGTTGTCATATGGTTCCTCAACTTCTATCTCAAACAATGGGTTATTGAAGGATTCCCAACTCCGATTTTGCAGAGAAGGTTGACCGCTGCTATGTTAAGGGTATTAATCAGAATTATCATCCCTGTGATAAGTGACTCCATCGCTGTCCGAACTATCTTGCGTGTCCTCACCATCACTTTCAACGGTGTACTGTGGATCCAAGTTATCAAGGTCACCATCCTCATGCTCGAGGTCAGCTGCAATTGAAGATATATTAGGTTCCCTCTCAGGGATAGAAACAACTCTGGTAGCGCTAACCTGTGCCATGCTATTCCTGAATGATTTTCTCTTTATCTTCTATCTCTTTCTTATGTTTAGATTTTGTGACAATCTTTACAAACCCCTTTTTAATATTTGGATCCTTCATCAAATTAATCAATCCTTCTATTAACTCACATATAGACTTATCTGTTGTAGACATTCTTCCACTACCCAAAAGGATGGTACGGTGAACTTGAGCTCAGATACCACTGTAATGGCCACCCCTGAACAAGTAATTGCAAATTCTATTTTTTGTGTATTTTTCTGATTTCTTTTTGAAGTTTTTGTTTTTTCTTCTGTTTTTTTTGGTATTTTGGAGTTTTCTGATTTTTGGGTATTTTTTTGATATTTGCAATAGAATGCAGAATAAATAGAAGATAAAAACTGGAAGTTTTAAGTGAATATTGAAACTTATATTATTGGCAAGCATAAGGGAAGCTCATTATGCCACTTGGAGTAGTTTTACACATAATTGATAATAGCAATGGTACATCCAATTATAAATAAAGAAGCCAACCATCTTTGAGTCAACGTTCAAGGAGTAATATTGGAGCAAGTACAAAGGAATTAGAATAGCATTATAGGTAGCTTAGCATAATAGCCATGAGATATTATTATCAATGGTGCCCTTTTGACGTATAAAGTGAAGTGATCATACAGGACACGGCAAAGATAGAAGGGGAGATCATCGTATTGTATGAGTCAACAGAGATTGAGATTAATAGAAACAAAACGATATATGCTCTTCTCATATGATCGGATAAGAAGGAAATCATGATCGTCACCTACTGATAGAATAGTTCAGATATATCGTTTGCAAGTATTCAGTGGTTCATGGTCAATAACCATCCACGATAATAAAGCATTCGATGGATAACAACAATTGTCCTTGACAATACATTAACAAGCCGAGTTTAGTAGTTAACGACACCAAGTATGATTAGCGTTTAGATCTGAGTTTGACAATGATAACTCACAAGTATTAACAATTAATCCCAAGGGATAGTTATCGTTTCATAAGTTAATGATTAATTAATTATGAGAAGAGGCGACCTTTGGAAAGGGAGAAGACATGTCTTTGGGACATCCAAGAGACACCTTCTTTTGCTAAAGGAGATATTTATATTGGAGAAGAATGATCACTTGAGAAGAGATATGTTATGAAAACTTATTATATTTCGTATCTTGTAAGGATTGCTCTGTAATAGAGCATATTGCCATTGGCATTCAATCGGTGCAAGCATATAAAGTTTATAGTCAAAGACGACATCACCATTTGAGCATATTATTATTGTCATATCAGACACAACTTCTAGCAATATTCAGAGCATACATATAAAGTTATATCAGAGACGACTTGCATAGTTTGCACATTCTTAATTGTATATTAAACCTAGCAAGCAGTACAAGGTACTGAGATTTCCCTCAGTTGCATGTAATTGCCTGTATATCAGAAACAACAAATATATGTTATTTTGATTGTTATGCAATCATAATTATTTGTATCTGAACCATATTGCGTATGCATTTGGAATTAAGCATCATTCAAATATTACTTTAATAGTAGAAATTGTTTCTATATTTATTGAATTGTGAAGAATTCAAGTAGTGTCTCAGAATTAGAAAAAAAAAGGGACATTACAATTGGTATCAGAGCTTATAATCCTGCAAGCTCGTGGGATGAACATTTCAGATCAGTAGAAAATGGAAGCAATTGAGGAACTAGTATAATAGGAAGCTTCAAAATATGGGAAAAGATGAGAACACTACAAACACATGCATCAACACACAAAATAAATTGGATCAGTTATTGGGATTATTAACACGAAATGTGATCAATAATTATCATAGCAAACAAAGAGAAAGAAGAGACAATGATGAATATTCCAAACATCATACCCTTAAATTTAGACCAACGTTCCCTACTTTTCTTCCAAAGGAAGAACAACAAGAAAGAAAAGAACCCACTCTAATCAATCTACAAGAGCAATGTTGACAAGATTGGATAAATGGAGGTCTTCAACAAGACATGTCCCTAGAGGACGAGATAGAGCTAAGAGTAAAATACACACCTAAAGGTCATCACCTTGCTCCTAGGAGACAAATTGAAAGACATGATTACAGATTGGTATCAACAAATTCAAAAAGGATATTATTAGAAGCTTCAAAGGTGGTTACAGCAAAAGAAAAAAGTGTAGTGGCATGTGATATCCCAGTATTTTTGAAATGTAAATAAGTTGGCAAGGAAGGAACATACCTTGTCTTTGTACCTAATCTGCATTTTTCATATAGCATAGAAATATTCTTATGATAGATGGAGCTTGGCAATCATGAAGGCATCCATCCACCATGTAGACGACATAGCTATGATGATATCTACAAGTGACCAAAGATGATCACTTCTAAACACCACCATAGCTAGCAAGCTATATGATGGACTGGTGGCTTGATGATCAGTTGTGACAACCATCATCATGTGATCACTATCATGTTGTACACTGTAATAGTTAGTAAGTTACATGTGCATGTGATCACTATCATTTTGTACACTGCATTTAGTTAGTAAGTTACATGTGCAAATATCATCAATCTGCATGCATCCATCCATGACACCATCATACATTCCATCATATACATATGCATAACAGCTGTCACTGTCAGACATAACATATACAATGAATGTATAACCATGTCATACATAGATACATCCATATTAATGTAATTGCATCCATAAATGATCATGCCATCTCATTATAACATCGGCCTGCATATAAAATTACATCATTGCCACTTATCATAATTGCCTTGTTCATAATCGCATTGCATCATCACTGCATAAATATATCTGCATCATAACTTAACCATCATTGCATTCATTCATAATCACATTGCATTATCGTGTGCTTCCACACTTAGCCGATACACATATTAATCGTACTTGTCATTGCATTATCGTGTGTTTCCACACTTGGCCGATTCTCATAATCCGGCTTGTCTAACAAGGCATAACCAACGTATGATTAATGATAATCACCGCCATAATAATTCTGATTATTGCGATGATTAATGGTGATTGTTCATTATTATTATTATGTTGAGAGGTGACTATTCCATCGTGCCTCTTCTATGGATTGAACATGTATATATGGGAGATAGTAGTAATTGCAAAAGCATCAATTATAGAACTCAGAATATAAAATATATAATCCCTTGTGGATTGCTCAGTTTAGAGCAGCCCATTGCTAACAGCAATCCCAGGTGCAAGTATTTTCCCACATTTTCGTATGGTGCCCATAATGTTTTTTTACATGATACATGTTTGCTGTTGGTAACAAGTTAGCTATTATTCTTGGTTTGAATGGATCCTTCTACAGAAAATATGTACACTATATTGTTCATAATCATCAGTTTTATATAGGGGCTTAAAGCTTGTTCTTGCTCATTGAAATTAACCAATCTCATATCTATTTTGATTAAGTGTTAAATGTTTTCTAGCTTTTCTCAAAACAAGGCATTGTCCATTACCCATATAAATATTATGTTAGCTCTGAGTCTGAAGAAATTCACATTGTTGCAAAAAAGAAACTGTACTGATCTATTTGAATTTTGATCAAAAGATGGAGTCACCTCTTTAAATTCTTTTTGTTGATGTATGTAGGAGCTTTGCATATTGCTGGATGATTATTGGGAGCGCATGAATTTAAAGGTTCCCATCTACTTTTCTGCAGGTCAAGCACCATATCCATGCTTAAGCTGTCATTTATAACACATCCTATGATTGGCTGCCACTTTGATTTTTATTTTCCACATATATATATATATACAGTAAAGAATGGTCCTATATATATATATTGATACTAGCTAAACTTATTTGATCTAAACACCTATGTCTAGTTCTTTTTTATGCTTTGGGATGAAAGATGTAATATCCCAGTACAATAACAAAGACCTTCCAAGGAAATTTGAACACAATATATGCAGAAGTTTGAATCTTAACTGAAAACTGAATACAATTTGTAGAAAGAAATATTAGATTCAAGCTGGTTGCACAACCTTGTCTTCAAACAATATCTTCCGTGTTTGAAAGCACACAAGTAGATTCCAATATACTAGATTGAAGAGAGCTCCTGATAACACCCTGAATCTGGAAATGACTGATGAAACGAACTTGAACTTGATTTACTGCAGCTCCCAACAACATAATCCCTCCACCCTTAGTATACTTCGTAGCTTCATACGTATGTGTTGTGTTGATCCAAAGTCTGGTCCGTTGCCTCTTCGACGTTGCTCAGATCCGTGACTCTATATCGATACCTCAATCTGCTGCTTGTGTCTCTTGCAGCCTCTCAATAGTTTATCCCAAAGAAGCGTAGATTTCCCCCTTCATGACAAAAGATAGCCCATCAAGCTATCTGCACTATCCACACCCATCCACGACAAGAAGCACGGTGTTATAAGGCCAGGGTCCTAGTCTGATGCTTGACAGATCCGACCGTAGGCAGCAGGAAGAAGATTGTAAATGGAATCATCACAGCTCATTCAAACATGGTGGTCACTCTTTATGAAGCATTAAGTATTGGCTTCAAACATCAAGTGTAATGAGCCCTGCTGGCTCAACCTCTAACCAATTCTGAAAATGTCTGAGTTTTGATTGTTTTCAGTCTGTACTTTTTTTGTCTTTTGAGAATAAATATAGATGAATATGCAAATAACAGACAATACATGAAATAAAAATCTAAATACTAGCAAATGCCTGGCAGAGATTCTTTAATTTATTCAATAGATAATAACAATGCATTCATTTGCAATTATTGATTTAGCAAAAAAAATGAAATTGCAGCTCATAGAAAATCTGGAAACCCAACGCAGCCTATAAGACTTTGCCAGAATCCTTACAAAAATCATCATACAATGCATGATCAGTACTAGACGCCCAAATTAGAGGTGAAATGAAACATCAAATTCTGTGCGATTTGCTCTAGAGGCTGAACGCCTAGCTTAGAAACTCACGTGGGAAATGAGTGCGGCTGCCTTGGAATTGGTCACACAGTGTAATGTCCCCTTTTTAGCGGCAGTTAGTTTTTGGTTGTTAGCCCATCATTGGGACCATCGTGGGCTAATGGATTGATTTGAGGGTCTCTGATTGAGAACTTACTATTTATAGTAAGTTTTGTTGAGTTGGATTCCATTTTTGGTTGGTCGATTTGGTGATAGACTTGGCTATATTTCTAGTGTTGGCTTGATTTTTCGATGGAGTTGTGAATAATGGGTGACTATAGTTAATTAAGTTCAACTTAGTTATTTATAAAATCAATACTTTATGATATAAGTTAAGCCAACTTAATTTCAATGTTAAGTTATTTTTATATCTTACTTATGGCTTATAATATTTGGTGCCAATAGTGTGCATGGGAATAATATTTAATGAAGTTCAAATATTTGAATTTGCTAAGTTAATGCAAGTTCTTTTTTTTATAAGCTGTGTGGTGTGAAGGAGAAGCCACTGCTTTGATTAATAGATGATATAAGTGTTTAAAATGTGAGGAATCGAACCATTCATGTGGGATGATCATTTTAGCTCTCTTGAAAGGGGTTTCTTCTTGAGGTTTGGCATTAAGGGTTAGTGGCAGAAACGTTGAATTTCTTGCTTGATTTCGACATTATGAATCAGTGATTGTTTGCTGGTGAATGGTTTCACTCTGCGGCTAAACTTCCTTAGCTGAGTGTGCAATAAATTTGGTGTCAAGGTTTGAACAAGCGATTGGGATTAGTGAATAAGCCGCAGGTTATTGTGGAGGAAGGTTGGTTCAGGTTATACACAACAGAGACCACAATTTGGAATTCAGAGGCTGTCGTAATCGCATTTCATTCCCACGCCTTCATTCAACAATGACCAGGGGATATGGGTTCCTTGGGAGGTAGCGTCATAATATACAAGCAGTTCTTCTTATCCAGTAAATCACCAAGGCTTTCAATCTGCAATTAAAGATCTCCAGGTTCTTCCATATTTAACAATAGTTATTAATTAGTTGCTTGTAAATAGTTCTTAGAGGATTTGCAAATAAAGTTTCAAGTGTGGAATTCTTTGATAATTTCGGTTTCTGTTTTGTGATGGATGTTTATTAGAAATTGTGAAAATAAAAATAAAAACGAAATCTATGTCAAAAACACAAAAAAGCACAAACTTCAAAATTTCAATCAGGGCTCTTACAGTGGTATTAGAGTAGATATCCTGCCATCCTGCAGGTATAGGGTTACATGCAACCGCGTAGATTTGATCCCTGTATTTATTATTCACGTAGAAGGAAAGAGTTACCAGGTAGTTAGGTGTAGTTTCCTCCTACAGGTAACATGGGTGACAAGAGGGGTGGAAGTCCACCTCAAAATGCAGGTCATGATGATGAGAGAGAGGCCAGAGAGATATTTAGGAATTTAGCTGCAGGATAGGAACAATTGACAGCTGGCCAGCAGCAGGTGGCTACAGTATTGCAGCAGCTCTTTGCTGCTCTTCAACAGTTGACAGTGACTAGGGGTTGCCACAGGGACAAAGCTTCACGTAGCAGCTCAGCTAGTTCTCATAGGTCACGGGCTGATCATACAGGTACCTATAATAGGCCTTCTCGTCCTACTTTCCTGAGACCAGATTCTAATGAGGGAAGTGGGGAGGATGAGACAACTTCTTTCACAAATGATGTTCTTGCTATGCATGATGAGTGTAATACATTGCCACATGATGTCAAACAACATCTTAATTTTGATAGTTTTGTGAGTCAGAAGAAGGATCACTCAAGAGCGAGACCCACTGGTAAACAAAAAGCAAAGAACAGTGATCTCAAACAGACAATAAATAAATTAACTTTGTCCCATTTTGATGGAAGTGGTGAGGTGACAGCTAGAGCTTGGGTTCACAAGCTTGATACTTTCCTCACCTTGTGTCCTATGTCTAAACAGGATGCCATACAGTTCACTGTCTTCCATTTAGATGGTGATGCTCATGATTGGTGGTACCATGGATTGATATCTCTACAACATGACCATATTACTTTCTATCAGGAGTTTGTGGACAGGTTGGTGGAAAGATTTGATAGAAAAGACCTTGAGTTGTATTTCAAAGATTTGGCACAACTCAGGCTGACAGGTAGCTTGGAGACCTTCATTAGTGAGTTTCAAAAGGTTTCAGTCATGGTTACTAATATTTCAGAGAAGAGGCGGGTGTTACTTTTCATTGAGGGACTTGTAGAGCCTCTTAGAGGTTGGGTGAAGTCATTTGATCCTTCTACCTTACAAGAGGAAATGAAGAAGGCAAGGAAATTGGAATTGTCTACTCCACGCAGCAGGTTTGCAACAAAGCCTTCTATTTGAGCCAATGATAATTAAACACCCCCAAAAAGAACATAAATTTTTGATTGCAAAAAACCTATAGCAGCCCCTTTAGATCAAAAAGCTTTGAATGATTTGCGTAGGAAAAATTTTTGTTTTTATTGCCGGGGTCCTTATGATGAGAAATATGAATGCCCTATGAGGCCTAATGGCAAAAACAGGCAGATGGAGTGGTATTATGATGATGAATCTCAATCTGATATTAAAGAACAGCAAGCTGTCTATGAAGAATTAGGGGCTGAAAATGAAGATAGTGATGGAAAGGAAGGGGATGGGTCTAACCTCAAGGTAGTTTACCTCTCCAATATGACAAAGGAAGGGTCGTTTAGGATGCGTGGCCTACTTGCAAGACAACGAGTTATCGCTTTGTTGGACACTGGAGCTACTCACAATTTTATAGACTCCCGGTTAGTAGCTAAACATGACATCCAGACAGAGGAATTTGAGGGCATTAGAGTGAAAGTGGATGATGGTTACACTCTTAAGTGTAACAGAATGATTATTGAGCTTCCCGTGTGGCTGAATAATTTTGACTTCAAGGCAGATTTCTATGTGGTTGATATGGGAGGCACTGATGTTGTTTTAGGTATGAGTTGGTTACATGCTATTGAGGCATTTTATCTTGACCTGAAGAACATGGAAATGAAATTTTAGATTGATGGCAGGACACATATTTTGAAGGCCACCAAGGAGTCTAATTTGAGGGTTGTTTCGTCCAAGAGGATACAAAGACTTAATAGACATGATGCAACTGAGTGGGCAATAGAGTGCAGGTTGATGCCTACTTAAGATGAGACATGGAAACCAACTTATTCTCTAGATATTCGGGAGCTTAGAACTAAACACTACAAAGTGTTTAGTGACATTCCTCCAAGTAAACCCCCTGACAGGGTATTGAGCATATCATTGAGCTAGAGGAAGGCACTAAGCCCATCATGATCACTCCTTACCGACACCCTAAGCACTTGCAAGATGAGATTGAGAAAACTATTCAAGATTTGTTAGCTATGGGTCATATTAGGCCGAGTAAGTTCCCTTTTGCTTCATTAGTTGTTTTGGTGAAAAAGAAAGATGGTACACTCAGGATGTGCATTGATTACAGGGTTCTGAATAAAATGACAATTAAAAATAGATACCCCATTCCACGCATTGATGAACTTGTTGATGAGCTTCATGGAGCGTGTTTCTTCTCTAAGATAGATTTGAGGACATGCTGCCATCAGATTAGAGTTTGAGAGCAGGATATAGAGAAGACATCTTTCAGATGTCATTGTGGACACTTTGAGTTCTTGTTTATGCATTTTGGTTTAACCAATGCACCAGCTACATTTCAGTCCATCATGAACAGGGTCTTCCATTCACAGGTGCGGAGATTTGTATTAGTTTTCTTTGATGACATTGGTCTACAGTAAGACCTGGGATGATCACTTAGGTCATCTGGATACAGTTTTGGGCATTTTTGATAGGGAGTCCTTGTATACCAAGGAATCAAATGTGCTTTGGGCATGACAAAGTTATTGTATCTGGGCCATATCATCAGTTTTGAGGGAGTGCGCATGGATCCTGAGAAGGTTTGTGCTATTCTTGATTGGCCCACTTCTGGGAATTTGACTCAGCTTAGAGGTTTTGTTGGGTTGTGTGCCTTCTACCGCAGGTTTGTTGATGGCTTTTCACGGCATGCAGCACCTCTTATAGATTTGACCCGGAAGGGGGCCTTTGTATGGAGTCTGGACTCGTCAGGCACATGAGTGTTTTGAGAAGTTCAAGCAGCTTATGACTTCTTGCCCAATCTTAGAATTGCCGGATATTTCTAGGCCTTTTGAGTTGCATTGTGATGCCTTTGGGGAGGGCATTGGTGTTGTTCTTTCACAGGATTGCCATCCTATTGCCTATGAGAGTAGGAAGCTTTAGGGTTCTGAGAGATCTTTCAGTGTGTGTGACAAGGAGATGTTGGCCATTATGCATGCTTTAGCCAAGTTCAGGTAGTACCTAGTGGGTAGCAAACTTTGCATCAAAATAGATCATAACAGCCTGAAGCATTTCCTTGGATAGTGTGACCTGAATGAGCGTCAACAAAAATGGGTTGATAAATACAGTCTTATGATTTTGACATATCTTATCTCAAGGGGACACAAAATGTTGTGACTAATGCTCTTTCATGACGCCCTCATTTGAGTTCTATGTCAGAGTTATTAGAGGACTGGAGACACTTGATCATCGCGGAGTATGCCAAAGACCAATGGGCTTCTGGCATTGTTGATGGGACTACTTAGGACATCAGATATACTCTTGTAAATGAGCTGATTATTTACAAGGGAAGTATATTATTAGTCCCAGGCTCGAAGGTGAAACAGATAGTGTTAAGGACTTTCCATGATTCACCTTTGGCAGGACATCCCGGGTTTTTCAAGACTTGTAAACAGGTTCGGGAGAGATTCACTTGGAAAGGTTTGAAGTCGGATGTTCTACAACATGTTAGAGAGTGTTCGATGTGTTAGCAGAACAAACAGGAGCATACTTTTCTTGCAAGACTTCTTCAGCCACTCCCTATTCCTAAGAGGATGTGAGAGTGTATTTCTATGGATTTCATTGTGGGCTTGCCGAAAGCCCAAGGCAGAGATTGCATTTATGTGGTTGTTGATCGGTTGACAAAATTTGCACATTTCTTTCCAATCACCACTACTTATACAACTACCCAGGTGACAAAGCTATTTTTTCGTGAGGTGTTTAGATTGCATGGTTTGCCTCGGAGTATAGTCAGCGATTTGGACAGTCGGTTCTTGAGCCATTTCTGACAGGAGTTATTTAGATTGTGTGGGACCGAGTAGACTCTGAGTACGAGTTACCACCCTCAGACAGATGGATAGACTGAGATGGTCAACAAATGGGTGGAAGGGTACCTCTAAAATTATGTAGCAAGGCAGCAGAGGGCTTGGCTGAAATGGATACATCTATGTGAGTTTTGTTATAATTCCACTCACCATATGTCCATCTAGATGTCTCCCTTCAGGGCGTTGTATGGGTATGATCCGCTGAGTTTCATTGATTTGTTGTTCAGTAATAGCAGGGTGCCCAGTGCTAGTGATTTGATGCAGGATAGTCAGGATATCACGAGGGCCTTGCATGATAACATTAAGAGAGCTCAAAATCAGCAAAAGGAGTATGCTGATCAGCGGAGAGTGCCATGTTCATTTCAGGTTGGCAATATGGTCTACTTGATGTTGCAGCCATATAGACAGTCTATATTAGAGTTAAATATCTCTATGTATTTATCTCTCTCTTCCGTAGATATTTTTCTATTCTAATGGTCACTCTTCTTCCATGTTTCCATATTCTCTCTCTGTTCAATATGGAAACTTCCTTTTGTTTCTATTTCTCTTCAGAATGTTTCTATTTCTCTCTCTGTTTGTTATAGAAACATTCTCTTGTACACTTGTATATATAGGTCATTCTTGATCTCTGTTTAATAACACATTCATTATTTTACCATAATATGGTATCAAAGCTATAGGTTAACTTTTTCGAAAATTTTGTAATCCTTCATTAAGTGGAAATTTTCAAAATAGTTTAAGTTCTTTTTCCTGGCTTTTGTGTTCATTATTCATTTTCGAAAAATTAATATAATTTCTTTTTTGAATCTAATCAAGATTGTTAATTTTTTGAAATTTATCTACTACCCCAAGGATCTTCCAGCAGCTCATTTTTTTCCTACACAGTTTTGGGCCCATTAATGACCGCTTAGGATTTCTGCACTTTCCACTTGGGTTTTGACCCTTCAGTTTTAGTCAAAAATTTATTTTTCTTACAGATTCTTGGTGGGTTTTTCAAACCCTCAACTAGGTAATATTCCAAATTTTCTAGGTGCCTCGATCTTTGCGCCTCAATTTCTATGCCAGCGGATTTCAAATCTAACTTCAGATTCCTTCTGGGTTTTTCGAGCTTTCTTCTGGGACTTCGTTCATTTGTTTTGGGTCTTCCGTCAATCTGCCTCAGAATCTGTGCTTTGGATTCATTCACCGCCTTTTTAGATTTTTAATGGTGTCTCTTACCAACATTATGTTGGAAGCCAATCCAAGCTTTAATGGCAAGATTTACCACACCCGGGAGCAGGGAGGGTCTCAGCTGGTTTTTATCGATTTTTTACCTCAAAAATCGTGACTGGTTTTGATCGATTTTTCACCTCAAAAATTGTGTCTGGTTTTTTCGATTTTTCACCACAAAAATCGTGATTATTGAGTCTCAGCTCTTCTGTGTGCAACGAAGTTTTTTACTTAGGTTTTTGCAAGGTTTTCACTTCTCCTAGCGCCTTTTGAGGATTCACTTGCAGACTTTTGTTTTGAAGTTAGATTGACCATTAAGGGAGGGTATTAGAGTTAAATATCTCTCTATATATGTTTCTCTCTCTTGCATAGATTTCTTTCTATTCTAATGGTCACTCTTCTTCCATGTTTCCATATTCTCTCTTTGTTCAATATGGAAACTTCCTTTTGTTTCTTTCTCTCTCTTCAGAATGTTTCTATTTCTCTCTCTCTGTTCGTTATAGAAACATTCTCTTGTACACTTGTATATATAGATCATTCTTGATCTCTGTTTAATAACACTCATTATTTTACCATAATAGTCTACTCTCCGGAGAAGTGGAGCTTTGAATCTCAAGTCTCGTTATTATGGCCCCTTTCGGATTACCAAACGTGTTGGCGAGGTTGCTTATGAGCTCGATTTGCTAGCAGATACTAGAGTGCATAATGTTTTCCACCTTTCGTGCCTCAAAAAGGTGCTAGGGAGACATGTTATTCTTTCTTCTATTTTACCACCCCTGGATGATGAGGGGAAATGGGAGTTGATTCCTGAGGCTATCCTCGAGACCCGAGAGAGGCATCTTCAGAGGAGGGTTATCAGGGAGTTCTTGGTGAAATGGAGAGACCTGCCTGTTGAGGATGCTACATGGGAGTCAGAGGATATTTTGCAGCACCCAATATTGTTGTTGCTTGAGGACAAGCAATCTTGGGGAGGGCGGACTGCAATGTCCCCTTTTTAGCGACAGTTAGACTTTTTGGTTGTTAGCCCATCAATGCGACCCTCGTGGGCTATTGGATTGATTTGAGGGTCTCTGGTTGAGAACTTGCTATTTATAGTAAGTTGAGTTGAGTTGGATTCCATTTTTGGTTGGTCGATTTGGTGATAGACTTGGCTATATTTCTACTGTTGGCTTGATTTTTTGATGGAGTTGTGAAGAATGGGCGACTATAGTTAATTAAGTTCAACTTAAAAATCAAAACTTTATGATATAAGTTAAGCCAACTTAATTTCAATGTTAAGTTATTTATATATCTCACTTATGGCTTATAATATTTGGTGCCAATAGTGTGCATGGGAATAATATTTAATGAAGTTCAAATATTTGAATTTGCTAAGTTAATGCAATTTCTTTTTTTATAAGCTATGCGTGGTTTGAAGGAGAAGCCACTGGTTCGATTAATAGAAGATATAAGTTTTTAAAATGTTAGGAATTGAACCATTCATGGGGGACGATCATTTTAGCTCTCTCGAAAGGGGTTTCTTCTTGAGGTTTGGCGTCAAGGGTTGATGGCAGAAACATTGGATTTCTTGCTTGATTTCGGCATTGTGAATAAGTGATTGTTTGTTGGTGAATGGTGCCACTCTGCGGCTAAACTTCCTTAGCCGATTGTGCAATAAATTTGGTGTCAAGGTCTGAACATGCGATTGGGATTAGTGAATAAGCTGCAGGTTATTGTGGAGGAAGGTTGGTTCGGGTTATACACAACAGAGACCACAATTTGGAATTCAGAGGCTGCCGTAATTGCATTTCCTTCCCATGCCTTCATTCAGCAATGACCAGGAGATATGGGTTCCTTGGGAGGTAGCGTTATAATGTACAAGCAGTTCTTCTTATCCAGTAATCACCAAGGCTTTCGATCTGCAATTAAAGATCTCCAGGTTCTTCCATATTTAACAATAACTATTAATTAATTGTTTGTAAATAGTTTTCTGAGAGGATTTGTAAATACAGTTTAGTGTGGAAATCTTTGATAATTTCGGTTTCTGTTTTGTGATGGATGTTTATTAGAAATTGTGAAAAAAAAAGAAATATATGTCAAAACCACAAAAAAAACACAAACTTTAAAATTTGAAAACAAAACATGCTTTCAGTCTCATCTTGAACAGTTAGAGCCACCAGAGCTCTTACACAGTGTCTTATTGCTGCAATCTCTTATTGCTGGCTGCCTAAGCCCAAACTCCGCAGTTATTCTTCAAATTCTTTCCAAACTTCAACCATTTTGCTCAATCTAGACCTCTGAATGAAGCTCACGGGGAAGCAATAATTCAATTGGCCTTTCACAGTCTCAAAATTGCACAAACATTGGAAAATTAATGTCCTCCAATGTTGGAAGTCACACAAACCCTAGGTTTCATGGCTCAATGCCGAAGAACTCTCAATAACAAAAGAAAATAGTCAATAGCATATTGAATTTATTTTCACTTTGGCTTTTTATAATTCCTTCAATAAGTTGGATCCAAGTAGCTTCAACAATAAGTCTTTTTAATGACTTTCATAATTGCTTTTGTGGTTGACCTTAGGTTATACCATTAATAAAAGTGTACTTTTTCCATTAAATATAATGGCCCCTCAAATATTAACACTTTATAAAGTTAAAGAATAACTTTATAATATAACCATTGTAAATAACTTCATTAATGCGATTATAATTTTAATATCTCATTGATTACTCATCATCTTTCTGTCCCGTCTGAACCTGTAGGTCAACCACTACTTCCATTGCGCAACCAACTGCCTTAATAAAAATAGTAAGGGTCCATGTCTATCAACCCCTGGCTTACTATATTAGTAAATCCCTGAATTCCTGATCAAAACAAAGGTGCCAAGGGTCAACACTGTAACTGAGGTCGGTCCAGGTGCCCTGTCAAATATAGAAACAATCAAATATGACTTACTATAAATAGTAAGTCCCCCAAATTAAGCCAAATGAAGAGGAAATCTGAATGCTTTTGTACTCTGGAAGGGAAAGAGCCTCCTGTTCTGCCAACTGGGACCCTCTAACCATCTGACATAGCCTACGAGGGCCAATAATAGGCTTAATCCAGTCATCAACCATGTCATGCCAGAAGGGGGACATTAAATCAAGCGCAGTAACTCGATAATTGGTATTGCTAAATGTATGAGGTGTTGACTCGATTGCGTTGACTGCTCTGTATCATGCGATACCTTGACGACAATAGTGTAGCACGATGCTTCGAATTTTACAACTGATTAATAATCTGCCAAATGTGTTCATGCTTGTTTTTGTTTGACCCATACAAGTATTGGGTGGCCTTGTAGAACCCGTGGGGCTTTTATTCCTATCCACCAACAATATAACCCTAACCAATGGCTCTAACCCCTAATTCAATGAGTATATAAAATTAAAATTATAAAATTACACAATCTGAAAAATGATAAAACTGACAATTAATAAATCAGCAAACTGTAAATTCAGGGAATTAAAGAGAAACATAACAGTTTAAAATCAGGGAATGAAATCAATGTGTTAAGCAAACAAATCATCGGTGGTCTTCACAACTCTCTTCCCTGGTCTTGTTTCAGAAAGGATTGTCCAATTATCCAGTGATCACAAACGTCTACTTGAAAGATGGTAATGAAGCTATGATACTTTGCAATGTGATGCAATCCCTCAAATTTAATTGATTCGGTTTGACATTTTGTCAGACAGTTTGTATGCAAATGTAATAGTTGTTTGCAGAGTTTCCAAAAAAATAGTTATTTGCATATATTTCCTTTAATCATAACACGCTGAAGGCACAATTTAAAAATATATTTAGATGAACCCCTTCCGGTCATTGCAAATCCACAACAAATAGTTCTGACTTCTAATGCTTCTGCCTGAGAATGTGGCTTCAAGCAATGATATAAACTCATTCTTAACCCAAAATTCAAGTTCAATGTGCAGGGTTCAATCTTAAGAGCAGTTTCATTATTTCATTCAAATGACTCAATCCAGAATTCAATCTTACATATACAGAATTCAACAGAGAATTACATTGATAGTTTTCCATTATAGCCAGAATCCATGTTTATTTTACAGGCATTTTAATGACAGTCTATTTCAATATATAATCTCAGACAGTAATAAGAATTACCGTGCACTTGTAGATAATTGAAGTAACTGACCTCTGCCAACTGGAAAGTCCTTCCGGGTGCTAGATTGTTTTGTACGACAAAACAATCATTTTGACCTATGCCGTCAGTAGCTCCTTCACACAGCTCTGTACAAGACGCGATGTGTTCAGCTCATTCGGTAGACTCTTCCCTTGTCTGCCAACTTTGAACTTTCTCCTTATCGAGGTGCCAACTGGAAAGACACGTCAACTCAACTTATCGTCCAAAGAGTAATATGTCTGCTGAGCCCATGTCTTCTGAGTGCATCTTCTGAGCCCATGTCTGCTGCCTCTGACTCTACTACTAGTCCTGCTCCTGCATTTGTCACAGCTGCCCCAGCATTTTGCCTGCAACCTCATCTATCTCGCTTCCCCCTGCATTAAGAGTGACAATTGGGCCTTGCACCAAGCGGGTCCAAGTCTTCATCTTTCCGTCGCAGGAGCCGCCGCTGATCACCACTTTGCTCGACATCTTTGCCCTTTATAGCACTGGTGAACATGCTACATACTCAGGTGGTATCTAGTGCAATGATCTCTACCCAGCCCACATGTAATGTCCCTTTTTATCTAAATTGAGACACTACGTGAATTTTCCTTAATTCTATAATTATAACTGAATTTGATGATGATAAAATGCTTTATTTTTGTACTTAATTTGAATTGCAAATGTTAAGTACAATGAAAATGGATATTAATTCGAAATGCATATGCTAAATATAATGGAAATAGATATTAATTCCAAATGCATACGCTTCCAATCAATTAGAATGATTTCATAACAATAATCACAAGTGTTGTATCTAATATGGCAATGAAATGTATGCTTGATAACCTGAATTGCTGTCTCTGATATGTGCTATTGATCCATGCCAATATACAGGTTGATATAATGGCAATGTTGTCTCTAATACAGAGATTATCGGGTACAATAATCAATGGATATTGTACAGGTTGTGTCTGATCAATCTTTATCTCTACGCAATGACAATGAAGCCGTCTCTGATATATCTTGAATTGATTATGCTTATGGGTTTATGTTGTCTCTGATATAAATATAAATGCTTGCACCTTCGACTGCTTAAGCAAATCAGTTTCTCTAAACATAGCGATCCACAAGGGACTGTTATATTTTATATTCTCAAATATATATTTAATTATACTATTGATCGTCCTTAATCAATCTATATATCCTCCTCAACGAAGGGTTGTGTCTCTTAAACTCCAAGTGACATGTCTTCTTCATAACCTGTGTTTATTTAAGATCTTCATCGATTCATTAACATTATCGACGACTCAACTAATTCTTAAATCCATGATAATCTCCGTAATTACCATAGCTCCCTTTCAACTTGGTCGATTAGTTCCTTATTGACTCTTAACATTACTCTGTTGCGATGTCCATAGTCTTCTACGATGGTTGACTCCTTGCTAACACCCGTCAATATATATTGACTCCTTTGGAATATTCCCCTAATCTGGAAATCTGCATTACTTTGTTCGTATCTGTCATCTATCGATGTCTCCTTCGTAATTTACTCTTGTCGATGGATTTATCTTTACATGTATAGACTTATCACCAAGTGTTGATATCTTCGTTGTTGCTTTTGACATTAATACATAAGTCTCGGTCTCTCCCAATTGATATCGTTTCTTCCATCGCATATGCCACTTACATCACTTGTCTCCACCCGTCCATTTGTATGAAGGTTTTGTATCTTTCCTTTACTTAGTCATTATATATATTGTCATCGTTACTATAATTACAAGTTTAAGTCTTTTATTTAAACTTGTTTTAATCAATTATAGTCTTTACTCACGGTATGGGGATATTACAATCTCCCCCTCCTGAAAAATGCTTGCCCACAAGCATTCTTTAATTGCCACGATGATTCCTGGATCCCAAGGAAATGTGTAGAATGACTCAATGTACATCCATTGCCTCATGTTGATGTCTTTGGACTCATTATGCAATTCACTTATGATGGAGATTTCCACATCCTGAAGATTAGAGCTCCAATGGTTCTGAAGATGATTATCCAAAGTAATGATCTTGTAGTGTTCATTTTTAAGGCAATTCACCTGAAGCGGCATGGATTCTTTACAAGGATGTCTATTGATAACTGTATACTTGTATCCATTGTGGACGAACATATATTCATTAATCATTAAGCTCCAACTATAAATTGAATTTCAAATTGTCCTTACTTGTGTACCATCATGTAGATGCTTTGTTCTGTTTTGAATAATCTGACTTCCATATCCAAGCTCTAAATGTCTTTTTTGAGACGTGGGGATGTTTTTAATGCCTAAACTCACGAGCTCAATCTGTTTCGATGATAAAGGAACATTGTTTAACTTTAGGATCAAAACATTTGTATCTTCCCTCAAGATGTCAATCTGAATTGTAGTCTCATGAAGTCTGATTGGGGAAAACTTAGTGCTATCGCTGGGGTTTGCTATCTTTTTCCACAAGGGTCTCAATGTTTCCTTGATTGAAGATGCACCGGGATCCCAAAATTTGTTTTCATCTTGATTGATTAAAGATATATCGGAATCCCAAGTCTTGTGTTCATCTTTCCCAAGAAGATCTTTTCTTACTTTCTGCGGAGAAGATTTCATATTATCATCCTCTCTTTTACTGTCACTGGGTTCCATGAGATGTTCAATTACCATGTCTTGTCGTCTTGATGTCTTCACTTCTTTGAGATGATCTGTGGTTTCATGACCTGTAAAATGTTCCTCTATCTTTACTTACTAACCTTGGTATTTTATCTTTCCATATTTTTAATGTCAATTCCCTTTGTTTATCAACTCCAATTTGATGAGACTGGATGCATGAGGTGACTGATTTATTTGTATTAGAAGCTTTACTTCATTCTCTACCATGAATGCTAAATTGTCCTTTGGAGGTGAAAGATAATTTTGTTTGTCATTCTTCATATAATCTGAATTATGATTCTTTGCTTGAATATTTCTTATGCTTTCTCCTATGCACGTTCCTTGTGATGATGTTAGTTCAACCTCATCATACTCATGGATCCATGTGCTCAACTCATTTTGTGATACATCAAGAGTCAATAGCTTCTTTTTCCTTTCTTGCACTGGTGACTTCTCGAAATATCCTTGTGGTGCTTTGATGATCATCTCTCATTTTGACCACTTCTAGGGTTTCATGTTTTGTAATTATTTGATGTAAGCACTTCCCATGCCTCTATTTTATGTGAGGAATGGATGGGTGAGTCTCCTAATGCAATTGTTATATTGCAATCATTTGTCTCATGTTCCTTAGAGTGCTCATGACTTCCATTTTCCCTTTTTAAGTCCAAGTGATGACTACTTTTCTTCTTATGTGGGTACTTTATTCGATCCTGTCGCCATTGATCTTGCAAATCAGCTA
Source organism: Thuja plicata (assembly GCA_018584345.1). NCBI lineage: Eukaryota > Viridiplantae > Streptophyta > Pinopsida > Cupressales > Cupressaceae > Thuja > Thuja plicata. Next base: position 237,172 of record MU224824.1, read on the forward strand.
AAGTAAGTTAATTTCTCTCTTTTCGTTCTTTCTTTGGAAGAAAAGTAGGAAGCGTTGGTCTATTTCAAGGGTACGATGTCTTGAACATTCATCATTTCCTCCCTTTTCTTCCCGTCTGCTATGATCATCATTAGTTAGTACTCCCACTAATTGAGCCAATTTTTCTTGAATATTTCTCTGAGCTTTGATGAATTGATCCAAGCGATTGTTAAGTCTTTCATTTTCTCCCATTTTCGACCCTCTTTGTTATTCTAGTTCCTACGTCGTTTCCATCTTCACAGGCTGGCAGGATTCTGTGCTTTGATACCAATTTGTAATGTCCCTTTTTATCTAAATTGAGACACTGAATTTTCCTTAATTCTATAATTATAACTGAATTTGATGATAATAAAATGCTTTATTTTGGTACTTAATTCGAATTGTAAATACTAAGTACAATGAAAATGGATATTAATTCGAAATGCATATGCTAAATATAATGGAAATAGATATTAATTCCAAATGCATACGCTTCCAATCAATTAGAATGATTGCATAACAATAATCACAAGTGCTGTATCTTATATGACAATGAAGTGTATGCTTGATAACCTGAATTGCTGTCTCTGATATGTGCTATTGATCCACACCGATATACAAGTTGATATAATGGCAATGCTGTTTCTAATACAAAGATTATTGGGTACAATAATGAATGGATACTGTACAGGCTGTGTCTGATCAATCTTTATCTCTATGCATTGACGATGAAGCCGTCTCTGATATATCTTGAATTGATTATACTTCTGTGTTGATGCCGTCTCTGATATAAATATAAATGCTTGCACCTTCGATTGCTTTTGGCAATCGGTTTCTCTAAACAGAGCGATCCACAAGGGACTGTTATATTTTATATTTTCAAATCTATATTCAATTATAAAATTGATTGTCCTTAATCAATCTATATATCCTACTCAACGAAGGGTTGTGTCTCTTCAACTCCAAGTGACATGTCTTCTTCATAACTGGTGTTTATTTAAGATCTTCATCGATTATTTAACATTATCAATGACTCAACTAATTCTTAAATCCATGATAATCTCCATAATTACCATAGCCCCCTTTCAACTTGGTCGATTAGTTCCTGATCGACTCTTAATGTTACTCTGGTGCGATGTCCATATTGTCTTCTACAGGGGTTGACTCCTTGCTAACACCCGTATATATATATTGACTCCTTTGGAATATTCCCCCAATCTGGAAATTACTTTGTTCGTTTCTGTCATCTATCGATGTCTCCTTCGTAATTTACTCTTGTCGATGGAGTTTATCTTTACATGTATAGACTTATCACCAAGAGTTGATATCTTCGTTGTTGCTTCTGACATTAATACATAAGTCTCGGTCTTTCCCAATTGATATTGTTTCTTCCATGGATTATGTCACTGACTGTACTGGTGCTATGTTACTTATGTCTCTTACACGCCGTCATCATCTTATTAATTCTCGATAGCCTCCATACTATTGTTCACCGCAGTAATCGATATTAATCATATTGATTGATGGAATAGATAACCAATTTGACCAAGTCGCTCATAGCGGACTTTAGCCCCTAGCTTAGTCACTTTGTATGGATATTGTCATCGTTTCTATAATTACTTGGCAATGGATAATGATAAATTAGTCACTGATATCACTTTCCTCCACTCATCCATTTGTATGAAGGTGTCGGATCTTTCCTTTATGTAGTCATTATATATATTGTCATTGTTACTATAATTACAAGTTTAAATCTGTAATTTAAAGTTGTTTTAATCGATTATAGTCTTTAGTCATGGTATGGGAATATTACACCGCACCTTCCCCTTCCCGGGATCGCCATGTCAACTTTCCCGATATCCTTAAGGCCACTACAATGGATTGGAGGTGTTCACCTCCATCCTTCAAGAGGAAGTTCAAGTAGGGCGCTATGCTAGAGCATCGTCATTGCAAGTCTGCTTAGGTGGATCTGCTTTCCGTTTCGGTCCTCGTAGTGTAGCAAGCTCTAGTTTCTCCTGAGTTCATTTCCTCTCCTTTTGCAGAGGTCGGGAGGGCATCTTCTGCATGTGCACCTCAGCATGGGTTGCTTGCAAGTTATGAGGCTACCTATTTGACTCACTTGAGGAAATTTTGACGTTGACGATGATCTTCACACGATCCCTCTCACTCACCTCATGTAATGTTCCTTAGCTAGTTAACTTTAGAAATAGACAGAATCACTCCAATTTCTCATACTTATTCTATCTAATACTTGCACTCAACCTAAGCAATGGAGATTCTGTAAGATAACCACTGTTGTATGTAAAGATTCTAATATGCAAATGTATAGTTTAGCTCTCCCTGAATTATCAATATGAATTTTGTAATGAACTTCATTCTAATGATACTGTGTCTGATATGTCTGTATAACTATGCAATGATGTTAATAGTGATGTGTCTGATATGTTGATATGTGTAGATAATCACAACATGCTACTACATCTGATATACTGATCTGTATAACAATGAGAGGATGATATCGCTTATAACAAAAAACTTGTTTTTTATATGAATTTGTCTTATTGCAACTATGTCTCAGATGTATAGTCAATGGCTTGAAACCTAATTTTCCAAATAAGTCAGTACCCAACCAAACACATGCAAGTAGGATGGTTAAGAGTTAAGTTTCCAATTTGTTCTGTTCTTGATCTGATTTCCTGCAATTTTACTTCTGTATAATCACCAGGTATCGAGCTTTAGTATTTATTGTGTCAACCTGTAGATATTATTTATATTTTAATTCAATTTATGAAGTGTATCGTCAGTTCTCACACAATATCCTTCAAATAATCATGATCCGTGTTGGATATAGATAGATGGTGCGGTGGTATTGTCTCAAAGATAGATGTGCCATCCCCACTAATTATGATATTCGTTCTCAATATGTATCGAGCTGGCCCAATAATTAATAGGTGACAATTGTAGGAGTCTTGACACAGAAATTCGAACCTCTGAAATAATTAGTTGTTGTAATTGGATGGCTCAGGATGCATGCTTCCTGTTATTGCTGTGTAATGTCTCGGTTTGCTGTAGATACAACTCTGGTTCGTAATTCTTATTTCCTTATTCTCTTCCATGCCTCGATACCCATGCCCCCCCCCCCTTTTATACCCATGCGTGAGGAAGGGAAGGTCGTGGCTGTGTAAGTCATGCCTTTTCTTATAATTGTTCGATTTATAGATGTAATATATTAAAGATATATTATTTGTATATTTAAATGTTTATTAATATGTTATAGATTTAACTTATGATAATAATAGTATATGCAATGATAATATATAGTTTATAGATTTTTACTATAATATATGATAATATCAAATACTATATTATTATGATAATATATGCTATTTCCTATTATAGGTATTTAATTAATTCATATTTTCATATTATTATAATTTTTATTATTATATTTATTTTATGAATAATATATTATATCTAATAATAGATTAGCTTATATTATAACATTATTATATTCATTAGTTAATATATATAATGTTATATCAAATATTATATATATATTTTTCCTTAGTATTTCATCATTAGTATAGTTAATTTAATAATAAATTATATTATAATTTATTATATATATTTTTTTATTAATTCATTTTTATTATCAAAATGGGGATATCACACCTCAGTGGTGTTGGTTGAGAATGTTGAGGCTGCCTCATCCTTGGCTCTAGCTATTGGTAGGGCGCCTCTGCCATCGCAACCATTCCATTGCATTCTCGACCTCCCTCCCCATATGATGAAGATTGGGAGGACGATGATCTGTTGGTGGATGACTTGTGAAGGTAGCACCCGCTTCTGCATCTTTGTATTAGAGCATGTTTGCTTGTTTTCCCCAATGCTTGTCTTTTAGTGTTGTTCCCTCTTGGAAGACCCATGTGCTCTGTTGGTACTTGGAAACAAGAGGTTATCTATCATGCACTTTCTTCCATATGTTGTCTTTTTCTTCTATTTGTCGTATCTTGATTTTTGACATTTGGGGATAATGCAAAGTGTCGGGGGCATTTAGGCTACCCTTCCATGTTGACCCAAATTTTTATTTTTCTTTGTCTTCATGTGTTATTGTTTAGATCCAAGTCATGGTTGGCAGTGATAAAATATCCCCCGAGAGACTGTATATAGCTCTTCTGGGTTAAGACACCAATCCATCGGATCTCCTTGTCTTTGTGCAGATGTTGTGGAAATCATGTCTCACTCATCAAGAAGTAACATTCCATGGCAACATCTCATATGTTGACATGCCACAATGCCTTTTCTCTCCTTAGAATGTCTCATGCTCCCCTCTGAGCAACATGGTCCATTTTGAGGTGGGGTTTTTATATTTGTATTATTTGATTGTCTTTTATCTAACCATCGTGTTTTCTCTTTATTACAGGTTATTCTCGCAAAATTCAAACTTTTTGATCTTTGTGTCTGTCTTTGTGGGGGCCAATCCACTATCTCGTCTCAATCTCACCCTATTGTACGCCTATCTAGCTTTTGCTAAGCATACCGGCGTGATCTAAGTCGCCCTATCACACACCTATCTAGCTTTGATGCATGTCGAAGCCACCCTATCACATGACTATCTAGATTTTGCTACACATGTCAGTGCACTGTCTAAAGCCATCCTATCACATGCCTATCTAGCTTTTGCTACGCATGTCAGCACACTATCAAAATCACCCTATCATATGGTTATCAGGCATAACACAACTTGCCGCCCACATTTGCGTACCATCGATGGTCTTTGTCTACAAGTTGTCTTCATCATGTAGCACGCTCGTCTGCAACTTGCGTGCTAGATGCAACTCAACAGCAATTTAGGGCTTCCTAGTTGGGCGCAACCCTATGCGAATGGAGTCCCCACAAGTAAGTCAAGTAAGTCTCCTTACTTTAGCTCACATCTCTCTCTATTGTGATATGCTCGCTAAAGTGGGGGCAAAATGTAGTGTTTCAAATTTGCACCCTAGTGTAATTTGCCATTGCATAACGCCCCTACCTTAGCCTAAGACATGAAATTTCACATCATCCCTCTACATCCACTTATATTGCTTTGTCATCGCCCATTTAGAATCTTGGCCATGCAACCTAGACGACACATGACACATGTCGCGCGACGCGCATTCGTCCGCAAATCTGCAGAGGTTCAGACTGTTGTTGGAGCATTACAAACTGCCACCCTGCAAATGTAATCCCTGAATCCACCGCCCACTGACCCCCAAATTCAATTTCTTGAATTATAACCCCATATTTTAGCTTGATTTGGCCTTCTTCACGCATTCTACACACTTCTTGGCTTACTTTTGACTCTCTTAGACATTCTCTTTAGCATTCTTCATCTACACAACTCTCCCATTACGTTCTTGAGTCTCACCATCTTGGGACAATTTGCAACACATTGGCTCGATCACATCCATCACTTGGCTTTCGTCTCGTTGAGGGGAGGATTCTTTTTTTTTGATCGGTGTTGAGGGGAGGATTCTTGATAGCATATCACGTTTCTTATATATTTCTTGCATTATTATTATTGTCTATCATTTTCTATACGGTTATCTATCAGCATTTCTATCGTGTCTACTCGACTGTTGTGGAGGTGGAAACACCAAAGGAAAGATCTGACCGAGGCAGGTCTTGAAACAACCACCCCAACATTTTCATTGTTTTTGTGTGTGCAGGTTCGTTGCAGTAAGAGACAAAGCTGTTGGTTGGCTTTTTGGGTGTCCTTTTGACATTATCTAGATTGTGTGTTTCTTTTATCATCCTTTGTTATTCTACTGATTTTGTCCATTTGTTTCTACATTTTCATACTTTTCCTTTCGCGTTTTGTTTTAGTTAATTCTATTATCTTAGTTTTCTCAGGAGCCGTACCCCGGAATTTGTACTTTGTCCATACAAGACTATTGTGTCGCGTGTATCCGCATTGTCATACGCGACCCCCGTTGGTGTCCATGGCAGTGAGCTCACAGGTTTCAATGTTCGGTCTCTGTGGTCTGCATTTTCATTTCCAATAGTCGAAATATTATTATCTGTCAGTAGTATATAGTTATTATAGTTTTCTTGTATTTCCTATCTTAGTGGTCGTAATCCTCCTTATTGCATTTAGTGTCTTGATCCCCTAGCTCACCAGAGCACTAGTTAAGTGAGGTGGTGCAAGGGATAGTTCATCCCTTGAGACTTTAACCTGTCCCAAGGTCAGTGCACTTTTCCTTCTCCACAATACAAACTATCTTTTATAGAGAACATCATGATTTTCATATTCAAAATAAGGAGAAATGAGCCAAATATGGTTCGGTTCGATTTAGTAAAAACAGTTTAAAGGCTCACTAGAAAACTTGCTGACTCACGAGTACTTGTGAATTGAAATCCCTCGGTAAATTGAAACTTACCTGCGAGTTTTGTTAATGTCTCAGTGAGTTACTCAACAAAAAACTTGTTAAAACTTGGCTGGGTGGGAACCCTTCAAGGGGCACTACTCCTCAACCCAGGTGAGGGCTACCACACTTAGGCCCATACTTTGGTTTTTAAAAGAAAAAGGTAAAAATTTGTTTTGGAGCCATGGTTTCCATTAATAAAACTTGTAAAAATTATAGTATGGATTTGTAATTTATAATCATATAACAGTACAATGTGCATCATTTTTTTTTAATCTATAAATGAAGGAAAAACTATTTATGGCTTCAGTAAATTCAGTTTTATGTATATTTTTTAGAATTATGTAAAAAAAATGTGTGTACATTAATGTTTGAAAATTTTGCTGTGTTTTACTGAGTTTTTTCTGAGTTGTTGAGTTCTACTCAAATTTGGGTCTGTCCAGTTTTCCTGAGCCAATGTATTTAAATTTTAAAAATTTAAACTATAGATGCCAGTAATTAACTTTTAGTCTTTTAGTGTGAAAGTCAAATTACTTAACCAAGCTTAGGAAAAAAGCAGTTATTAAGTTTGAGATATGTATACTATAAACATGGCTTGGAATGCACCATATACATACTAGATGTGATAATTATTCTGAATTGTATTTTATATTACATTCTTCTGTATTGACTTTTCATTCCTAACACGGTGAAATAATTTTCATTCCATGGTCAATAATTTTGCATTTAGTACAATTCAGTCATTTCAAGGTTGAAGATTTAGGTCAGTTGACATTCTTTTATTGTCTCATCCTAGTAGCAATAATTTTTCCATCATTCTGGTAGTAATTATTTTTGCATTTTTTTTTCACTGGCAAGCATTTACACAATGGCTGTTTCTCAATACCAGGTTTAACGATACAAGCTAACATATATTACAAATTACTTATTAGTTGGACAAACCAAAAGATCAAAGATACGTACGTCACTCGCAATACATTTGACTTCAAACATGGTATGACCCTTGCCAATCCCTTTTTTAATTAAATTGGAACCAACTTTTATTATTATTATAGCTTCTATTATATATCTGTGTGAATTGCTCGATTTGTCACTGCTCAAAATATCCTTTTTTCTAGAATATTTGTTGTCGGTCAATGCTTTAAGTTGAATCTCAATAACTTTCTGACTTGGAAAATGCATGTATGTTAAACATCTAAACATAATGCTAAATCTGTAAGGAACATTGTTTTCTTTCTTTTTGAAGATTGTAAAAAAATCCATTGTTCCTGGTTCCAACCAGACCTGGAAGAGGTTTTGTCCAGAAAATGTGTAAGCAATATGTTGAAATAGAAACCAAAATGCATAATACATTATAGGAAAATTAAGATTTATCCTTTTTGAGCCATTTTCATCCTGCACTGAAACTTCATAGGAGTTTTTTAAAATGCATGTTTGGTAGGAAGTCCTCATTCTGGAGCCTTTACAATACCAACATTCATATTGGATTCACATTCACAAGTCTTGTTGATTCTCAAATCTTTACATGTTGTAGTGTCTTCTAGGTCAATGCAAAATGGGGGTAAAGTGGGATGTTTCATATGAGGAGTGTATTTTCTGAGAGACATGTTGCAATATGTTGTCATTGATGTCAACTCATGTTATATTTGTATGGCAAAGAGATGGATTGGTGCAGATACAGATATAGAGAAATGGATTGGTGCAAATGTAGATGTGGAGTCAGCTTCATTGATGTCAACCATAGAGCAATGACAGTGAAGCAACTCGGAAGTCTAATGCAGTCAAAATGTTATCATAGATGTCAACCATGACATGATGTGGTCCAGATGTGTTGTATTAGTTGCACATCAGTATGTTAATTATGAGCATGAAACATCAGGTTTTCAATTAAGTTGTTTATATGTCAGAGTTTTGGCCATTCCCTTATTGGTATCCTCTTCCATCCTTGAAAGTTCAAAGCCTCACCTTTCCTCTATTGACCTCATCGTCCCTTTGGAGTTTCCTATCCCCCTTTACATGGCAGATAATTCGACAGTCGCGTGATGGCCTGATTTTCGATAGCTAAGTGATGTTGGGATGTGAGAGGTGGACATGTTCTCATCCCTGACACAATAAGCATAAAATTTGAAGGATCCTTGATAGCTTGATGGCCCAACCAAGGCAAGAGTGATAAAGGTTCGTGTTGGGATGTTGGAGGTTTTAATGTTCCTTTCCCAAGTCTGATGGGCATGAAAACAAGAGATGGCATGATACTCCATTGGTAGCAATAGGGGCACTCTAGATGGCGTGTTTTATTCCCCCTCTTACTCTACAACACCATTAATGTTCTAGTAGTGCCCACCAATTGCTAAAATATATCCAACGGTCTCCAAAGTTTTTTCTAAATGTTTATTTTGACACATTAAAATGGAGAAAACATGCCATACCCCAATTATCGCTCATGACACCCCTTTTGTTAGAATGTCATCTTCAAGTCATGTTTTCAATGGATTTTGTGGGCGTTTATGCCAATCGTGACATGCATATTTGGACACCATTAATGTTGTAGGTGACGCTCGCAACAAAATGGGTGTCTTCCATGCTCCTTGGGAAGAACAACACACAATTCGTGGGGATTGATGTTTAAACTTTATTAAAACCCTGACAAGAAGATATGGTTGTTGCCTGTAATTGTAGAAAATCGTGGATTTCCAAGGCCCTCATGCAAGTCTACACATTTCAATTTTTTCGGTACTTGGCTAAAGGATATAGTATTATAGAGACTGTTGCATTTTATTTCAAACAGGTGAAGAAAATCAGAGCAGTGCTGAAATCAACAAAGAAATGATATTGATAGGAAGCCTTAGGGCTTCAATTTCCTATTCCAAGTAAAGGCATTTTGGTATTGTTATGATCTTGGTTCATTCAAATACGTAATGAACATTTATAAACCTTGTATCAAATAATTAAAGGCAGAATTAACCTAGTTGAGTGTCTCCTCGTGTATGACATATTTTTGGATGTATGTGAAGCTAGGGTAATATGATTCTAAGGGATGCAAATAACAATGAAAAACACTCAAATCACAACTTTAAAGCAACATACAAGATTGGACAAAAAAAGATTAAAAACAACAAGAAATGCAAACCCGAGTAGCAATTCCCAGTTTCCTTGATGCAACGATTTGTCCAAGATTGTCGTGTTAGATGTGTGCTCACTCAAGATTTTGGCAGCGTAACGACGCTCCAAATGCAAAATGGATGAGAGAGATAATGGTGCAGGGTTGGATTTATAGGATTTGGATTAGATGAATGGATGGTTGAGATTGATTGAAAATATCAATGGTGGAGAGTGATTTGAGGAATAAAAGGAATTAAAAATTCCTTTTGGGAACATGGAGGGACAAGCACATGTGCCCACGTACATGCACCCATGGGGGAGTTAACCCATTTTTCTAATCTTTATGAATAGAGGTGTTCACATGATTAGAAGAGTGGGTTAGGATTAATGAAGGATGATCAAAGGGCAAGTGGGAAAGTCAGGAGAATGTGATGGGAGGAGAGAGAATGAGTGGAGGAATTTTAAATTCATTTTTATTCCAAGTGGGAGAAGTGGGGATTAATTAAGTAAATGATGACATTTATTTAATCAAATGAGGGATTAACAATGCAAGTGGGCATTGTAGGTATGTGCAAGTGGATGAGGGGAAATGGACTTTTTTGAATTAATATAAATTCAAAATTGGAGGAAATGAGAATGGTCATTTAATTATATATAAGTAGAAGTTTATTTAATTAAATAGGATCAAGGACTATAGATAAATTAAATGAATTAATTTACCTAGGACTATAGAAGATAGGGGACCTTAATCAAATAATTAAATTATGTAATTAATATAATGACTATAGAGGAAGGGGATCATGATGATTAATTTGATGAAATATTAATGATCAGATTTAGGTGTCTACATTTTGCCCCTATTTGATATGGTGTTGCAAAGTAGCATCATTATAAAGAAAATTAAGACAAATCTAGGAAGAAAATGGATGGATTAGAAAAGGTGCCCCAATCATTCGATAGACTGACTAGGGGGAAAGATGATGGGAGATGAGGATAAGGATGTCCACTTGGGAGAACATGCGGGTTCAAGAGAACACGTGTGTGCTCTCAAAATGGATGAGATATTGCATGCATGAATGGATGAATGATATTGGTAATGCAAGGATGAAAATGATAAGAGATAGACTAACAAGTCTATAGTATGTAAATGCAAGGATATGATAATGCAATGGATGTGGATAAATGCAAGGAAAGATGAATGAAAGAAAAGTGGATGAAGAGATAATGCAAATGATGAGGGGATAGTTGAAGAAAAATGGGAGATAGAAAGATAGGATGGATGGATTAGCAACATGTAGAATAGATGGATGGGGGGAAATTGAGCACTGTATGGTAACTGCCATGTAGCAAGCACTTATTTTGATTTAGAATATGACGCTATGCACCAAGGTATGCGGACCAAACGTGACTCTGTATCACATGCATAGGACTAACACAACAAACAAAAAGGTTAGTCAAACATCTCACAAAGCCACTAGGGGCTTTGGTGGATACAATGCTAGAAGAACCACAAGCAAGCAATATGTCCTAATGTAACATATGACTGCATGGATCATATCTAGGAACAACAAAGGGACACATCAACAAGACACGCAAGCAAAAAAGCAAGACCATACCCCTAGTTTCACCACTCACAGTGCACCACGATATAAAAGATCGTGGTGATCATAAGGAAGCAAGACAAGGAAGCTCAGGATAAAAGATGAACAAAGATCCAAAAGCACTAAAGAAATAACAAGTATCTCACAATACCTTTTTCCATAAGGAGGATGATGGATGGTGATTGATTGGTTGGGTCTGATTTGAGGAAGGATGCATCCTGCAAAGACCAATGATGGATACCAAACTAGGATTCCTATGACAAAGAGACAAGTGAGACACTCAAACCTCTAAGGAACTAGTAGATGATTGTTTAAGCACCAACTAGACAAGGACATAGTCTTGATGACACATGACAAACTGACACAAAAGATGGGACCTAAGCACACATATGGGCAAATGAGCCTAGGTGGAGGCACATGGTTGATGCTATGTACAAGACACTATTGACAAGATGTACAAGATATACAAGGGGTTGGGATTGTGGACGAGGACACAAGACAAATATGATGTTGCCCTAGTTAAGCTGAAAAGACAAGATAGATTGATGGTGGATGAGGTGTTGTTATTGTGGGAATCATATATCCCGAAACAACACAAGGATTGGGAAGGATGCATCCTGATGATGATGATTAGATTGTGATCAAGGCTTGCAGCAAGGTTGGGAACAAGACCAAGTATGTGATTAGGTGGGCTGATTGGTGTTTTCTTTTGGATGTTTGGAGGAGATGGATAGGATTTTCATGTGATGGCGGATTGCGAAGAGCATTGGGATTGATGGGATGGATGGCATTGGATTGCATGGGGGTAGCCTAGAGCTAGATACCAAAGACAAGGGATGTAATAGGTGATGGAATGATATGATAGGAGGGATTGATAGATGTAGGAGATGATGGAAGATTTGGAGATGGAAGAAGCATTATGAGACAAGAATTGATGGATGAAAGGATTATAGAGGAAGATAAGGACTGGGAGATGATAAGGAGGATGTGATAGATTCTCCAAGGACTACATCACCAAGCAATAAAATGCCTCCACTTAGGATATGTTGTGCATGATGAGGCATTAAGAGGTGTATGGTAGGATGGAAGATTGTGTGACATGAGGATAAAGGAGATAGGATGATGGGTGGATAAGATGATGATGTGTGGAGGGATTATATGGATGAGAGGAAGGATCAGTGGACAAGAGGATAGGTGGATGAAAAGTTTGATGGGAAAATGGATGCCAAGAGGTGTCCAAAGCATGTTTAGTTGGAGGCTTTCAGTGTTATCAAGATCCAAACAAGGATGGAGGAAGTGAAATGGATAAGATATGATAGGTATGGTAGGCAAATGTGATGTCAGATATGAATGGATAGATAGCTAGAAGAACTTACCCCCAAATGTGGAGAGCAACTGGATGGAGGGATTACACCATGACACTTGTTTGCCAGGTTTTCATCATGGTAGTTGTCCAAGGTGCTTGATTGCCAAGTTTTCATCATTAGACGAATTTTTCTCTTTTCTTTTCTTTTTTTTTGACTTTTCCTAAAAAAAATTCTTTTCTTTTTCCTAGATTTTGGGAGGAAATTTATGGATGGATAAAAATGTGGATAAGTGGATTTGGAAGATAGGTGATAAGAGGGATGGATGAAGGACTCAAGCATCAAGTTCCCTGACAAGGTAATAGGAGCCCATTTGATGTGAGCATTGGATGTTGGTATAACCTTATTAAGATGGGTGGATTACGCAAAGGCGTGGATTAGATGATTTTGACAGGGAATATATATGGTGTAAGGGAGACAGTGGTGGAAATTGTTTGAACAAAATGATGGAAAGTGAGTGTGATGGGGGGATGTTGTCAAGATCAACATTGGCACATGTTCTGGAGGATGTCCAATGAGTGGAGGGGAGATGGACGGTAGACGTGGATATGATGGAGTAATGATGGGGAATTTTGGGACATAGGGACCCAAAATGGATTTAGGGGATGGGGGAGAGGAATGCTTAGCTTGTGGACTAGCAAATTTGTATACCATTGGGAATTTTTCTTCACGATGTATTTCTTCTTTCTACTTTGGGATCCACATACTTTTTGCTTTTGTTGTGGTGGGCCTTTGTGGCCTTTGGGATTTATTGTGCTTTTTGATTGGATTTTTCTTTGTTTGACCATGCCTTTTGGGGGTACATGGTGATCTTTAGATTTTTGTGGATGTGTAGTTTAATGCTTTTTTTATTTGGCATCCAAATTGTTCCTAGGAGCATTGGAAGGAGTGTGAGAAGATGTATGAGATGGAGTGAATATGAATGGGGTGACGGAGGTAGGATGGTGGGTATGTGTCATTGTTGATCTTGATTGGGAGTTAAAGGGGTGGGATGTTTATGATGGTGATAAGGATAGTGGATTGGTGGTTCAAGGGATGAGTAGGGGAAGATGGAGGATGAGATTTTGGGATATAAGGGCCCAAAATAGATTTAGTGCTTGGAGGACATGGGATGGTGGATTCTGGGATATAGGGACCCAAAATGGATTTAGAGGATGGAGGAGGAATATGGATAGTTGTTTTGCATCAGTATGATGGAGGAGGGGGGATAGCCATAAATGGTTTTGAGGAATGAAGGAAAGATGTGATTGTGGTTTTGGAAGCACGTTTGGATTTTGCATTAGTTGTACCAACAATTTTGGATGCAATGCCTTAAGATATGTAACCAAGATCATGAGATCGTGGATGTTCTTTGACATGGATGGGTTCCAGGGTACCTTGCTCATGTAGGCCTAAGCCTTTGCCTTGATAGTTCATTTTCTTGAGCATTCTATCTAAGATGGGATACTTGTTATTTGGGGAACAAGATGTGAATCCATTATTAGGTGGATATGAAATGTTTTTTTGCTGCAAGTGGACCATCGTGGATGAATGTAAGTGGACCAAGGGGGTAGAGTGATGGTGGTGGGATGCTTTGGATTGGAGGCAATAAAAGGATCATGATGTGAAGTAAATGGGATGCTATGATCTTGACTTGGATGGGGGGATGGTAATGGATCTTGAGATGGAGTAGGTGGAATGGTAGGATCTTGATTTGGAGGAGGGGATAATAATGGATCTTGAGATGGAGTAGGTGAAGTAGTAGGATCTTGAGTTGTGTCGATGGATATTTTGACATGCTCTGGGACAAGCTCTTGACATAATTAGATTGGTGTAGATGGTGTGATGGGGGATGAATGGATAAACTCTTCAAATTGAGTGGAAGGTAGACTCTTGAGGTTTTGGATGGGGTTTGGATGATGCTAGGAGAAGATGGGGATTGGAGTTGGATGGAGTCAACAAATGGGTGGGTTTCGATGGTGTTAGAAAGTGGAAGAGGAATGACAAGTATGGGAGGTGGGAGGGAAATGATAGGTGTGGAAGGTAGAAGGGAAATGATAGGTGTGGGAGGTGGAAGGGCCTCATCACTAGTGACCTCACATGATGGAGTGGGATGACATGAATCATCAACTCGAGGAGATGGGATTTATGATGGCTTCTTTTTGAAACTTCTTGGAGACTTGCGTATTTGAGGTTGAGGTGGATGATTGGCATGTGAAGATGGTGGGAAGCTAAGATAGTTGACATATGAAGGTGTGGCAGTGGCTTGTGAACTTTCTTGATTGAATGATGGTGGAGAAGTGAATGTAGTGGATGGCATGGCTAGATAGTTCACATAAGCAGGCGTGGAGACAACTTGTAAAATAGATTGACTAATTGATCGGGGAGAGGCAGCAGATTGGGGCATACCATATGAAGCAGATTGAGGGATGTAGGTGATTTGTTGAATTGAATTTGAGATTGGATTGAGATAAGTCAAAGTGGATGACAGTGAATTAGTGTATGAAGGAACAAACCAGAGTAACGAGAATAGAGTGAATCGCGATTCAATTCACCCTCCCTGATTTTTTGGGAGCCCGTGAATCAGATCGGCGGTTTTTTGGCATGAATCGCCTGAATTGCCGATTCAGGCGATTCATCCAAAAAACGCCTGAATCGCCATGTGTGAATCGGCGGTCAAGTCAAAAAAATTTAAAAAACACTTGTTTTTTTAATCTTTTTTTTGTCTTTCATCTTACATACATTTATGATTTGATGTCTTATGGAGCTGAAAAATAACTCTCGATGCCTTATAAAATAATGAAAGTCGGTTGAGCTTTCGGGGGCGCTGCCCCTTGACCCCGTCTTGGG
>MU224824.1:260190-278095 GCA_018584345.1 Thuja plicata
GGAATTTCTTACACTAGAAGCATTACTCCTCTTATGTTCAACTATGGATGATAAGTCTTCTTCGGAAGCCGAAAGAGAGTTTTGGTTAACAATCAGTGCTACAAAACTTGAATTATGGTTTCGAGATTCAACCTCTATGTTGTCATTTCCTGTCCATGATCTTTGTGAGGATGTGCAACCAGACTCACGATCTTTATAAATCTGCGTGCTTGATTCACTTGTGATTGAAGATACGCATGAAGATTCCACTGCTTTCATCTCCTTAGAGGTGTCAAAAATGATTTCTTCAGGTATTTTTGACTCCTTGGAGTGTATAGTGATCATGTTCTGATTATCATCTTCTTATTGTGTTTGATGATTTATCTTTTCCAAGTCCTTTACTCCTTCCTTCTTTGATGTGACAACCTTCAAAGTTTCTATTGGTTGTGAACTTCTTGAAGCCAATTTACAATCATGCTTTCCAATTTGTCCTTTTAGATTAATGTGATGACTTTTAGGTGAGTATTTTCCCCTTAGCTCTATATAGCCCTCTATGGTTATATCCTCTTGAAGACCTCCTTTTAACCAATCATGTCGCAATTGATCTTGTAGATTGACTAAGGTAGGTTCAGTTCTTTCTTGTCGTTCTTTCTTTGGAAGAAAAGTAGGAAGCATTGGTCTAATTTTAAGGGTATGATGTTTTCAATATTCACCATTTCTTCTTTTTTTCTCCTCTTTTCTATGATCACCATTAGTTAGTAATCCCACTAATTGAGCCAAGTTTTCTTGTATATTTCTCTGTCCTTTGATGAATTGATCCAAACGATTGTTAAGTCTCTCATTTTCTCCCATTTTCAACCCTCTATGTTATTCCAGGTCCTCCGTCGTTTCCATTTTCACACGCTGATATGATTCAATGCTCTGATACCAATTTGTAATGTCCCTTTTTATCTAATTTGAGACACTACGTGAAATTCCACAATTCTATAAATATAACTCAAATTGCTGATAACAAAAATGCTTATTTGATGCTCAATTTACAATGAAAGATAACTAATAGTAAATGATAATTAATTCCAAATGCATACGCTGCCAAAATAAGAGGATAATTGCATAACAATGATCACAATGTACAAGGGTTGTATTTGATATTGCAATGAAATATATGCTCAATAAACTAAAATGTTGTCTCTGGTATATACAATAGATCCAAGCTGATATGCAGGCTATCTGTTATGATGACAATGTTGTCTCTGATGTACAATGAATTACATGCAATGTAGAGATTATTTGGTACAATAACAATGCGGTATTGCACAGGCTGTATCTGATTTATCTTTATCTCTATGCACTAAACAAGGAATTGCATGATAACACTTCTTGTATCGAGCCCAGTCATCTTGATGGATGAATTGCATGATGAGTTCAATGATAGCAACATGAAGCAATTGATATATGTTGAATCATTCTACATAGTTACTTGGGATCTAGGAATCATCATAGAAATGCTTGTGGGCAAACATTTTTCAAGAGGGGAAGCCTGTGACGTTCCCCAACTTGGGACTTCAATCAATAAACAATTTTATAAGTTTTAATTAAACTTATTATTAAACAACTATTAATTATCATGCCACTGCATTCATATAGCATTGGCCCTGCATATAACCACATCATGCTAGAATTACATCATAATCACCTTGCCTCCTAATATCATAATTATATTGCCACATATCATAATTGCCTTATTTCATACTCGCATTGCATTGTTACTGCGTTATCATATATGCATCATAACTTAATTGCATTGCTTCATACCATAATCACATTGCATTATCGTGCGCTTCCACACTTAGCCGATCCTCATATTAATCGCACCTGTCATTACATTATCGCGTGTTTCCACACTTAGCCGATTATCATAATCAGGCTTGTCTTAACAAAGCATAACCAGCATATGATTATTGGTAATCAACGTAATAATCATTCTAATTTCTGATTATTACGATAATTAATGGTGACTCTTCACTATTATTATTTTGATGAGAGGTGACTATTCCCTCATGCCTCTTCCTTGTATCGGGCATGTATATATTGGAGATTGTATCAATTACAGGATTATCAAATATAGAGCTCAGAATATAAAATATATAATCCCTTGTGGATCGCTTTGTTTAGAGAAGCCGATTGCTAACAGCAATCCCTAGTGCAAGTATTTATCTGCATATCAGAGATGGCATCATCTCAGAAGTATAATCATATAAAGATTAATTAGAGAGCTTCCTTGTTCAGCGCATAGAGATAAAGATAAATCAGATACAACCTGTGCAATATCGCTTTGTTATTGTACCAAATAATCTCTACATTGCTTGTAATTCATTGTACATCAGAGACAACATTGTCATCATATCAGACAGCCTATATATCAGCGTGGATCTATTGTATATACTAGAGACAACATTTCAGGTTATTGAGCATATATTTCATTGCAATGTCAGATACAACCCTTGTATATTGTGATCATTGTTATGCAATTATCCTCTTATTTTGGCAGCGTATGCATTTCGAATTAATAATCATTTACTATTAGCTATCTTTCATTGTAAATTGAGCATCAAATAAGCATTTTGTTATCAGCAATTTGAGTTATATTTATAGAATTGTGGAATTTCACGTAGTGTCTCAAATTAGATTAAAAGGGACATTACATTACAATTGAGGATTTTGTGTAGGTTTGAAACTTGAAATTAGATTAAAAGGGACATTAATTGGGCATCAAATAAGCATTTTGTTATCAGCAATTTGAGGTATATTTATAGAATTGTGGAATTTCACGTAGTGTCTCAAATTAGATTAAAAGGGACATTACAATTGAGGATTTTGTGTAGGTTTGAAACTTGAAATTAGATTAAAAGGGACATTACAATTGAGCATTTTGTGTAGGTTTGAAACTTGGCATCAAGAGTTGACAAAACTTGTTAAACCTCTTTAAACTACTAACAAACATTAAAATCCTCCAACACTTCAACACTTAGGATTTTTTCACAAACAAAAAGATTTTCAAGATAAAGTGGACCCACTTATGATTTCTCATATTGGATATTGAAGGTGGGTAATAGCCAAGGCAACGTTAAACAAAATTAGGCAAGAAGAAAGATTTTCATGAATTTGAGGCCTGAAAATCTAGGCACTAATAGTTTCTAACTTTCTACGGTTTAGTTTAGTTTCCATTACAAGGGAGCTCCTCCTAATTTCAAGAAAGTTTTATCGTTACATGCCATTCCATTTTGTGTTGTACCAAAGGGTACAAATTAAAATGCCAACAAGCATATAGGCCTAAGTAATGTTCCTTATATTATTTGTAATAATATTTTAAATATCCTTGTCATCTATTTTGGAGTAGGTGTCTCCTTGAGACTTGAGTGAATTGTTTTATCTCAGTTCTTTTTCTCTAATTAGGAGTTAGTTGTTAGACTACATTGATTGATTAGTTGACTGAATGTCACTCTAGTGAGTGGCAATCTTGGTTTGGAGTCTCTTGGCACCTTAGCTAATCTCCCTTAGTCAGCTTACTTAGTACACTCATTTATTTGAAGGGGACATATTTTGTTATTTTTATTAGAGTGATCCAAGGGGTTGAGATCAAGTGGTTAAGGCATTGGGTTTTTATTTTGGAGACATACCTTCAAATCCGCATAGTGATATCTAAGGTGGAATTTGTGGTGGTGACTCTTGGCTTTTCACTCGTTTTGCCCTCTAGTAGTAATTTTCAAGGTGTTGCTTTTAAGAAGGTAAGTATATTATTGCTTGAAAGAAGCTAAGTATTTGTTTCAGTTGGCTTTGATGGTCATTTAAGATACACTTTAGGACTATAAGAAATTTAGAAAAAAATAGTATGAGTTAATAGAATTTGTTCCAATGTTTGGTTGCAATATGAACTTTTTGTTAGTGATTTGAATATAGGACATTTTGATTTTCCGGCTTGTACAGGAATAGTTGAAACTTTAACATGGCACTAAAGCCAAAGTGGTTCAATTTATTTTTCTGACCCATACGTGATTTTTGGAGCATTTTTTATCCCACTATCAATTGTAGAACTTGCAGTATTTCGTAGGAAAATCCTTCTTCAGAGTATTTTGGTCTTTATTCGCTTCAGATGAACCTTTGTAATGTTTATAGTAGGTAAACTAGTTGTTAGTGTTCAATAATTTTCTAGAACATTTAGAATGCTTATTAGTTGGCTACATTTTTTAGGTGGACTTTGCTTATACCGTTGAATACTTGATAAACAGATCTGAAGTCCATGACTGCAAATTTGTCTCTATAACAGTCAAAGTTATTAGCAGTGTCAAATCCCTATTCTTAGTATGCTGGTAATAAGTAAAAAAGCTAAATAAAATTTTAAATATGTTAATTTGTAGGTCTTACAAAAGAAGTTTTATGTTTTATTATTCATTTTAGTGTGGAAATAAAAGCCTATTGACTACTAAGAAGGATATACTTACATGAAAATTGTTTATTATTGTGTTTTGCTTCATTTGACATGTAGATATTGCATAGCTGGAACTGTTGGACACAAGTTGATGTCAGGGAAATCTACAAGAGTCAAGGTGGACAATAGAACACACATTGACGTTCGTTGTCAGGTTTTGTATTGCTCTTGCTTATGGTTTTTATTGTACATTTCTTGAGGGCATATTCTCTAATCTATACTGTTTTCTTGAATTATTTCTACATTTAAACAAAAAATTCAAATGCACCCTATGTTTAACTCTATTTATAAAGCTAAGACGTATCATTATCCTAGTTAATTGTCACACTTCATATTTAAGTTATTGGACTCTTCTATTATTTAAAATAATTATTCCCCTCTTCCTTTGCAGTCTAGTAAAATTTAAAAAGCTAGATGATTGTTTCTGATGCATGCAGGAACATATCCATAATACATATACACTATCTGGAATATCAAAAACTATCAACTTATTTATTATATGCTTCTTTTATGGCAGGTGCATATGTTATCATTCAGTGCCCATACAGATGCAAAAGGCATCATGGACCTTGTGAAGCATATTTCTCCACGGCACACAATTCTTGTTCATGGTGAAAAGCCTAAAATGGCCTTGCTGAAGACTAGAATTTCCTCTGAGCTGGGAATTCCATGTTATGATCCTACAAACAATGAAACTATTGATATTCCTTGTGCTCATGCTGTTAAAGTTGATGCCACAAAGCAATTTCTAAGAAATAATATGTGCATGGCTAAATGCATGAACCAAGAAAAAGTAGCCCAATTGGGCTTAGGCATGGAGCAGACAAAAATTCTTCAAAATCTTATCAGCAGAGATAGGATATCAGCTGAGGGAATTGTTCTCATGGAAAATGCACAAAAAGCTAAAGTTCTCCATCCTTCAGAAGCATCAGACGCATTAATAGAGGAAGGCCATAAAGTTAAGTTTAGATGTTGCTGTCCCGTTTATATTGGTGCAAGCAATTCCACAAACCCAAAGAACTTGTGTGATTCCGAGAGTGAATCATGTGCCATCGAAGAACATACAGAGCCATTAAGAAAGAAACATTGTTTCAAGTCCCATGATAATGTGACTGCTGATATTGAGCAAGAGCCTGGTATGCATCATGGTCATAAATTTTCATTTGATATGCAAACTTTGGCAATGGATTGCCCTCCAGAGGTGATAGATGATGGAAATAAGGGAGCATCATCCATGTATATGAATGCTACTGCCAATTTTTCATCAGATGATGGTTTTCCATTTTCATATAAAAGATTTGATTTACTTCATTGTGTATATCTACAGTTAGTAAGATGCCTGGGAGGTTTGGCTCTCCAGGAACATGAGGATCACATACAAGGGAAGTCACTTTGTATTCAACTTTGTTCAGATGAGAAATGTTTTTATAGGATATATGACTATCCTCAGAAAGGTAAGCAGGCAGCTGTCTTATGCTGCAGTTGGGATGAGGAGGACAATGGACTTGCGAACAGTGTAGTTGCATTACTTAGAGGTTTGAAGTTAGACTTTACTGACTCATTTAAAATTTGAGCGGACGGTTGAGAATATTTGACTGGCAGTTGTAAAACTTGATTAATAGAAACTTCCATGGTAAATATGTGTTATCTTGTGTTTGCAGTCTCCATTCATCAGAGAATGTCATTGTGGGCTCACTGTGTATGAATCTAATTGACCAATCTTATATCTTTCACTGCTTTGTCTATATGTTTCTTTATTTGTATGTTGAAATTTTGTTGCACACCACTAATTCTCCCTCGCAAATTTCATTGAATTTGTCATGTTCTTTGTGTACCCAAACATTCCCACACTTTTGAGCAGGGAGTAGGCTATTTTAGTGCCTTATGGAATGAGGTGCCCAACATATAAACCAGTATCTCCAGCCCTAGATGAAGGCACGCTTGTGTGTATAAACTATCTGGAAACATACCTGAGCTCTACAATTTTGCCAAATAGCTTAAGGTTTAGAGTCTTCTTCTTAGTAATAGAAAACTATGGTACAACAGAAAACAGATTTGTGTTTTGTGTTTATCTTTTGGCTAAGAAGAATGGAAGATTTCCAACCTTTCAGTATTTCTGTTAGAGAGCAGCACACTAAGTGTTAATCTTACAATTCTCATTTTGGGTGATGCCATAATCCTCTGTTTATTGCACACTAGCTTCACCAAAATTCTGTGGTTCTTAATTCTCCCAAATGAAGGTGTCTCTGTTTTTTTGCTGTAAATTAACATGTGATTGAAATCCTTTTTTTTTTCACCACCCATATTATTTGCCTCGTTAAGAAACTTGCATTCTAGGGGAAAGGGCCCAGTATTTGAGCGCCTTCAAATGGTTGTGATAGCAGTTGTTGATTTAATATTCATATTTATTGATTTCATGTCCAATATTTTTGACAACATTGCACCAATAGTTGTGACTTTAAAGTTGTTATTGCTGATGATGACTTCCTATAATTGAATGAAATGTATCCTTTAATTTCTAAAAAGCAACCAATCATGTGATGCCACCTCAGCTGCACAAGTATGGGTGTTCCTTTTGCACAACCATTGGTGTAACTTTTTTGGGGCTCTTTTGAACACCTTGGCAAAAAGCATGCTGATCTGGCATCATATTTGATGATGTGGCCCTCAAACCTTAGTTATAAGCAGACAACTTGCCATGTAAGTTTCTGTAAAAACTTTGTAGTGATTTAAAATTTCCATGTAAGATTTTGGGAAGTACAAAGTTAGGGTGCTCAACTACTGGATCCTCCCCTACAGTTTCTTCTATGATTATATGTTTTTGAATTTGTGTGGTCTTGTCTTTAAGCACAATAGGCTGTTTGCTGTAAGGCTTAATTATTGTTCAATGTAATACCATTCTTGATATGGTTTTCTCCTTATTTATCGATTAAAAAGCAAGAGGTTGTATTATTGCAGAAATCAACTCATTGTTGTTCTTTATCTACATTCCATGTGGGGTTTTTCCATTTATGTGGCAATGACTATTTTTTCCTGTATGTAGGGGTAGTCAATGGGACCTATAAAACTTATTTATTTTTTCCACTTGTTGAGTAATATGATAAACGCCTTAAAGCAGATATTGACATTTAAAATGGAATTCAACAATTGTTGTTTCATTGATTGAGTGGTTTTAAACACCTTTTATAATTAAATTGTTTATTTTTGGTTTTATTATTGTGCATTAGACACATTGTGTTGGGATAAGGTCTTCAGATCATAGGGTTATTCTTGAATCTATTATACTTCTATTTGTACACAATTTTTAAAAGAAAAAACACTTCTAAAAAAAGACACAATTTTGTATGATATTTTCTGTAAGGAAATAAAATAGGTGCTACTAGAATTTAAAAATGGTGTTGATTTTAAACATCATACGTATATCTAACGGATAAATAATTAGATAATCAAATACAATCTAATCTTAAATAAATAATGGGAGTTAAATAAATTATGGGAGTTGCGAAAGAAATAATTAAGATGGATTAGTGAGAAAAAAAATAGATGTCTTGAAATGGAATGAGGGATATTAAGGTTTACCATGAAATCAACACAATGATGACTTTGTTTTTTTGCAATGGTACAACAAAGACTTGCAAGTTGATTATTGTTAGATTTTCGATCAAGAAGTTGGGATGATGAGCTACGCGGACTTGAGATAGTGGGATGCAATTTCTCTTTTGTAGTCTTGTCCAGTGGGGTGTATTGTTTTGATGGTGTGATTATGCCTATTATAGATAAATATTTAGGTACTTACATTGTTCAGAGCTAGTTGTGCTCTAGTTGAAGCACAAACCACTTGAGCCCTTAAGACCTTAGGATCTAGTCAATAATAGCTAAAGAGATAAATTGTGGCAATAAATGTTGATATGAGTAGTGGTAGTAAGATTGCAACTAAAATAATCATTGAATTTTGCTAACGTTTGATGCAAACAAACAAGTGACTATTTGAAAATGTCTTGGTTGTGTGATTTAACAATGAATGTTGATTGTTGTTGATATTTGATGCTAGAAGTTGAGCTCAATCATTTATTCTTGCAAAGCAAGAGAAACTTTGATCTTTCAATATTTCATGACCTATTAATTGTGTGTTCATATATTCCTAATGCACCCTTGGATGATGCTTTTTAAATACACAACCTTTAATGTACAAATTACCTTTTTGGTGCTTACGATATTTAGAGGAGTCACATGTTGGGATTGTCAACATTGGAAAGAAAGGTTTTAGAAATTTAGAAATTATGGACATCGTAAAGTGATCTCATCCAAAGGATAGAATTGCAAGCATGTTTCACTCCTAGATAGGAAAACAATTGAGAAATGATTCAATATGACTATGAAATGAGGTATATTGCATATTAGAGTGGGTTTGAAGATTGGACTCAGCAAGCATGCTAAGAGAACTAAATTATGTGCTAAAATTATGCATTTATATAGTAAAAGCTAAATACTTGTTACTTTTTAATTTGTCATGCACTAATTTTAGTGTCCATTCCTTTAGACATTTTATGACTCAATCATCTTGTTTTTGTTCTCTAAAACCCTTTGGCAAGTGTGGTGTATCACAAACATGTATCACCTAGTTGCTTTATACCACTAGAAACTTGTGTCTTGAAGGATGTCAATGTAGTCACATCAGTGTCCCTTGAAAAAAATACATTTTAAATGGCCAAAACCTTATATTTCATGTCTTACTACATACTCAACAACTAGCTTTCTAATCAATCCTTATGAAGCACATTAGGGCTTCCATTTGAATTCTCTTGCTTCTTTTATGCTCTTACTCTTTCTTGGCTTTTTGGCATTCTCATGTAAATCACTTTGTATTCTACCATCAAGATATCCACTCCTTAATTCCTACATTACCAAATACTTACAAATTCCTTCTTCCCCATTGTAATAGCACCTTATCCAATTCATTTACTCCACTCACATAAGATGCATACACAAATTAGTCATCCTTGTCAGGATATTTTCTTTTACTTCTTGATAACACATCAGAAACCGCAACCAACACCATTGGGATTCACACATTTCCATCATGCCTACTTTAATGTTGAAACATGCTTTCTTAGGGGATTAATTAAGACAATCTCCAAATGACATCATCATTTAATGTATATATAACTTCTACCGACAATATTCTCGTTACAAGATGTTCAATTATAAAATTTGTAAGAAATATGGGAATCACAAAATTTATGCTAGAAACTGGAAGAAAAATAACAAGAGCAAGGAAATGAAAATAATCCAAGAGATATGAAAAAGAAATTGTTACCATGAGAAAAATATGAACTAGGAGAAAGCACCCAAAAGCCAATACAAGGAGACAAGAAGATTTTGAAAGGGGAAAAGCAAAGAAAAATCTCTTGTGATATTATTAAGATGTGTGTGTGTGTGTGTGTGTGTGTGTGTGTGTGTGAGAGAGAGAGAGAGAGAGAGAGAGAGAGAGAGAGACCATTTATAATGACTCCAAAGAGTGGAAATAAGAGAGGAAAGCATCTCTTTTATACGGATGAGGAGAGGAGTTACCAAGTAACTCACAAATCTATGAATGCCAACATCCATAATAGGTGTGTGCAAAGTGTCAAGATCCTCTTAAGGAGGATTATCTAATTTTCTCATTAAAGGAATTACAAAATATGACATGTCCTCCCACTTGGACTAGAAGACAAAATACATGTAGGGATTCCATAGGAATCTCCTAATTAAATAAATAAACACAAGAAAAGATTAAATATATCAACACCCCCCTTTAATCTTTACTTGGGGAGTTTACATCAATGGGAATTAAACCCAAATTTTACAATAAATTTGAACTACATCTTTACAATAGAATTTGATTATCTTCAATTGGAGCTAAGTCCAAGTCTTCAAGTAGTGTCCTTTAACCATGGGTACAATTGGTACTTCATATTGGATAGAGCTAAGAGAATTGAATTGTGCCTTTGGAAGGGTCCATGATATATCACCCAAATCAAATAATAGAAAAACCACAAGTAGATTTCTCATAGTGGGGATATACCCTTGATACAAATCAGTATACCTTTGAAAAGAAATTCATAATATGTATCATAAAATAATTCATCTTTAGAGAATCTTTGAAAACTTTAAAATGAGATTAATGAAGGTTAGAAATGAATCCATGAGCAATCATAAAAAAGTGCAATGAAGCTAACATGATATCAAGATAAACCATATGCTCAAAGTCCCAATATGAACAAGCGAGATAAAATAAACATTATCAATGCTCTCATAAAAGAAATATACTAATGCACAAATGACCACAGACAAGGCCAACTAATGAGACCTACATCAACACTGCATTCATCACATAGATATAGACAGTCCACTAATGAGTCATCTCACTGCAAGTGAATGGGTCATGACTCCATCACCTACCTGACCCATGATCTAAGCAATGAAGAATGTAGTACATTATCACAATAGTAGAATTTGCATAAAAATATGAGAGATGGAGATAAATCAATAGAACATGTGACTCAAACACCAAATCAACCTATGATCTAATTTTCCAAATATGTCTACAACCATGAACTAGAATCAAAGAACCATTAATGAGATAAGAGATTTAAACTAATATAATGAGAAACTTTAACAATTTGAGCTTTGCTACCTTTCATTGGGATGATTTTTTTTTGGATAGATCATACTTAATACCAAGAGATGTTAATCCAAAATTGAAAAGAAATTAATGACATATACTATATAATAATTTGTTCTAACGATTATGAGTGTTATAACAACATCATATTGCCTTGCAAATGTATGAGAAATCCAACAAAATTCAAGAAGGATTCAAGAACATCATCCTCATAATGAGGAAAAAAGGATCAAGTTGATAAACATCAACTGAAGTAAGTGTGTACCAATCAGTGGATGGAGGGAAACTCCACGGGCCCCTACGAAAGATAAGATAACTAAGATCCAAGACCTTGTCAATGTTAACCTTGGAAAATGGGCACCCTACACAACTTACCAAAATGCAACAATGCATATAAAAAGATGGTATGAAAACCATAAAGATGCAACTAAGTGCATATAAATAGATGGTATAAAACCATACTAAGATTGATAACAATTAATGCTAAGCAATAAAATCAATAATGATACTCATGAAGGCAATGTCGTTAGATGACTCACAATACTTAAACAAACTAAAATAAGAATTGACATAGTTTGCATCAGATAGCACATATTTTATAAAATTAAATATAAAGTTAACATCATTGAAAGAACAAGAACAAAAGATAGCTAAAAGGAAAGAAATTACTCCTTTTGAAAATAATTTTAGTTTTATGCTAAGGGGAAGTAACATTGGAACTCAGTGTTGAATCTGTAACATCTAGCGGGTTGGAAACATTATAACGAACTGTAAAGGCATGATGAGGTTGATTACCATTACTCTTCTTATAATGAGATTATTGATTATTTGATTCATAGATTTCTTATCAGTTTGATTTTGAAAGCAATTTTGAGTCACATGACCAACTTTCCATAATAAGTGCAATGGTGTTTTATTTAACTTAATTTTGGGAATAACCGTCGACATGATTTTAAACAAGAAGAGATGAATAAAAAATAAAAAACGTTAAGATAATACCAGATGACCTCAGAAATAGTGATTAATAACCTTCAAACAATCTTTAAATGAAATTTAATTTAATGTTAACAAACGTTTAATCGATTAAATATTGATGTAAATTTTTTTAAATTTTTTGTTAAAGTTTTAAAAATAATCAAATTTAAATGAAAAACATAAAATTAAATCTTAAATTGGATTATAAAAAGGTTGTAAGAATAATGTATTAATGATGAAAATGCACCAATTTAAGCAAATATATTAAAAATACATGAATTTAAGAATGAAAATTAAAAAACAATAATTGTAAACAATGAATTAAATTATTTAAACAACAAGGTTAAACGATTTTGATTTTAGAATTACATAAACAATGTAACAAAAATAATGAGAAGATTAATTAACAGCAATAATTATTATAAGCAATACATTAACTGGTTTAAATAAAAGATTTAACAATTTGAAAATGGTCAAAGTAGATTCAAATAAAGCTAAACAAAGATAAGTGTGCAGAGTTGTAAGAGCTCAGGAATAATGAAACCAAAGCTTGCAGAAGAGGTTTTGATTAAGTGAAAAATAGGTTTTGAAAGGACCCGAAATCTTTTACAAATAAACTAAGAAAGATAGAGCGTTAAAAGACCAAAGAAACTACTGTGACACAACACCAAACACACCAAAGGAAGCAAACAAACGTTCCCACAAGAAGAAGTTGCAAATGAAAAGAGTGCATGAAAATAATGATACCAAGGTCTGAAGTTACAAATGTGCAGAAGACTACACTATTTAAATGATTGAGAATGTTGTTCAAGCCAGGGATTCTCCCAGTCGCTGCGCAAACCCAATGGCTAGTAGGCTGCGCAAGGGAGGGGAGAAGGACTGATTAAGAAATAACAAGGAAAGGCTAGGAAGGAGGGTGGATAAAAAAATATAAAGAAACTATAGAAGGAGAAGCCATGCATGAGGGAAGAGGGAGAGTAGAACTACTACAAGGGGAGGGAACAAATAGCATAGGAAGGGGAAAACGAGATCAGCGCAAGAAGTTCCACACAAGGAGTTAGTCATTGAGAAGAGGTGCCACACAAGGAGGACTGATGAGTGAGCTATGAAAGGGTGCACAGAAGAGGCAGCTAAGAAAGAAAGGAGGGAAGAGTGCGCAGGAAGGAAGAGTGCGTAAAAAGAAGAGAAGCGCGTGGAGTTTGAGGGAAATGAGGAGGCGTGGGAAGAGGGAAGTGAGTAGTGCACAGGGAAGGAAGGATTTAAGCTACGTAAGAAGGGAGGAAGACAACAAAAAGATTTGCGCAAGGCAAGATAAGGTTAAAGCGAAACCACAGTAAGGAGAGATGTTGTTGAAAGAAGAAGCAACTGTGTAGAAGGAAGGAGGTAAGCAACAAAATAAGAAGCTGCGAAGAGTTGAGGTGAGGATGGTGAGAAAAGATAATAAAATGAATGTAATATGAGATAGATGTAATGTTAGATTTAGAAAAATGAAGTATTAAAGAACTAGACCAAGCTGCCAATCAGAGAGAGAGAGAGAGAGTAGCAAGCGTGGAGGAAGGAGGTTGGGAGGGGGCTGCAAATAACAAAGGAGCAACATACTTGCACAAATAGCAGAAAAGGAGTAAAGATGGAATGTGAAAGCTTCCTAAGAAACACAACTAAAACAAAAAATTGTTACGCAGGGATTAGTGATCTGTTGTTGTTGTTTTTTGAAAACCTTAAATAGATTGTGCAGGGGAGATGACAGGCATCGAAAATAAACGTTGTATAGCCAAAACAAGGATAGAGAAAAAAGGATATATAGATCAACGAAAACTTTAGTGGCGATTATTCGCCAATTGGCGAATGTCGCATGTCGGTGAGTGGAGAATTGACTATTTTTTTTCATATATTCGATTTACCCTATCGCCCAAAAATTATTAATATTGGGTCCAATGCCCGGGCCCATCGCCCATCGCTTTATTTAATTTTCTACTTTTCTTACACATTATCGCCAATGGAATCTAATTTTTGGTCCCCATAAATTTTAAAAATTTGCCTATAATTTATACACGACCCAAATGGATGGTCTATATTTGCCAATAGTTTTATACATATATATTTATGGGCGGCCCCGAATTCGCCTGGCATTTTGCGGACATGTGTCTCAACCCGACCCAAATTCGCCAACTTTATTAATCATACCGTCGTATTGGACAACCCATAATCGCCTTGCAAATAACAAAAGATGAGTTAAAATTACGCGGGCTTTGCCAAATTTGTATACCTTGACCTACCTCCCGCCGAATTCGCCAAATAAGGATAGTATAAAAACATTTGATCGATAGCGAAGTTTCAGATTGTTGAGTGCAACTGCATACTGCATTGGCGAGTAACGACTGTAATTTAATTTGAGGCAAAAGTAAGTGATACTTATTCTGTGACTCTGTAATTTTGAGTTCATTATTATTTAGTGGTAACCAGTTAGCGACCACTGGTGACTAGGGAGACCTCAGACATGATGTTAGGGCAAATAAATCCAGAATCATATTTATAAATATTATAGTCTATTGTCACTTCTTCAACAATTTAACACTTTTTTTTGCAGTGGAAGTCGTTGGAGAATGGAGATGTCGAACAAAAATAAGGGTAAGGCTCTTGCAAGTGAGGAAAGCCAAGAGATCCCAGCAAAATGCATAACCTTATCATCGTACTTTGGTCATGGTGTTGGAAATGTTTCTGTCCAAAATCGGGAAGCTGCTTCATCACAAGTAGATTTTGAAGATTCACAACCTGAAACTACACGACATATTGAAGAAGTATGCGAACCTGATATCTCAGATCACGATGAACTTGAAGAGGATTTTCAGTTAAATACCTAGAGTATCCATAATGATATAATCGACTTGGATGATACTGAGAATGTTAGAGATGATGATGGTGCAGGGAAAATGAAAAGAAAAAACAATTCAAAGAAGGATAGGGAATCAAAAAATGATCGAAAGTGGGAGTTGTCGAGGAATTTTCAAATAGAATGGGTGTCAAAGTATCCATTCATTGAACCAGTGGACAATCCAATTGAAGGTCAACCTCTAGTAGAATGCAGATGTAAGATTTGCACAAAGAAAATAAGAAGGAAAAGAGGTTGCAGTTAAAAATTGACACCATAGAGAAGCATATGGGTAAAGTTTACGCAAAGAAAACCATAGATGGAGTTGAAAAATCAGTGATAAGATGGAAAACAAAGGATGAATCTCTGCATGTTAGGAATGCAGAATTATATGAATTTCAGCTGAATATACAGACGAAGCCTTCTCAAGTTAAAGGCTCTATTAAAGCTTGTTTTGGAAAAGCATTGGAAGTAGAACTAATGGGAAAAGTTGTTCAGTTAAGTGTTGTTTTTAATATTTTGAGCAGAGGATGTCCTGTGGTAGACTACCCATCATTGAGTGCTTTATTACACTTTCTGAAAGTTTGTAACTTTCCTAACAGTCACTGGTCAGTAAATAGAGGATGGGAATGGGCAAGTTGTCTTGCCGATGTTGAAAAAGAGGATCTAAAGGCAAAAATTAAAGAGTCAAATTTTATTGCATTGTCTTTAGACGAGGTTACAACAGTAGATAATACTTCATGGGTATGCATGCATGTTTATACTGTACACAATTTTGTCTGCTAACCTCATCTACTAACTGTTGCTAAAATGAAGGATAATGCGACAACAAAAAATCTATTTGAACTAGTAAAGAGATCTCTAATTGAATATGGAGGTATAAATGACATGATGATTTCCAATAAGTTGGTGTGTGTTGGAGTGGATGGAGCTTCAGTAATGCAAGGCCACAGGGGTGATTTTTGCACAAAGATACAATCTTCTTGTGCGCCCTACGTTACCCCCATTCACTGCATGGCCCACATAATGAATCTAGCTTTTGGAGTTGTTAGAAAGGATGGTCCATTACAAAAAATTGAATCTTTAATCAAAGAGCTCTACCAATACTTCTATCGAAGTCCGAAATGATTGAGAGAATTTCAACACTTTGCCGAAGGACTAACCGACGGGAACAAGCTTTTGAAGGATAATGATACTAGATGGATCTCTTTGGATGGACCAGCGCTCGAGTGTTTTCAGAATATCAATCGTTGCTTGGTCTAATGAAATCAAGTCGTGAAGAAGAAGGGCTACCCAAATTTCCTTAGCTGATACGAATTTTAAGTAATGTAGAGACACTCTTAACATTAGCAGGTCTTCTCCCCTTGCTGGAGGAAATGAGAAATATAATGAAAAAGGCCTAGCAAAGAGCAATGTATATTGCAGAATATGCTGCACTTCGTAAATTGACATGCATGACGCTAGATAATCTCTATCGATCATGTGATGATGTAAAATTTGCCAGCTAGCTAAACATCACAGATTTGGACAATCCTGACAACTTTTTAAAGATTGGTGTAAATGGGGAGTTATGTGCAGAAGTACGTGGAGTTGAGATACCAATGTACTACTATGCCAGGGTCGAGTCTGAGGAACTAGGAAGGAACAACAAGAAGCGAGTATCAAGTGTTAAAAGGGAATACTTTACCAAGATCGTTGAGTCTGTAACTACTTTTGTGAAGCGCATTGCCTATGATCATTCCTCAGAGATTAGAGTAAGATTCCCTCCAGTCAAACTACTTGAATCCATGTCTATTGTGTTTCCTCGATATTGGAGTTTCAACAATTCAAAGGATTATCGAAATAAGCTACTAACTTTGATAGATCATTTTTGCAAAACCAAAGAGTTAAATGGAGTAACTCCAAATGGAAGTTTAGATGAATCTCATTTGAGAGAACAATCTGGTCATTTTTCAAAGACAATGAGGGAACAATATAATATTGTGCATAACCCCCACGAAGATGGATCGACACCAAGGCTTTGGAAATATCTAGCTGAGAGCGAAATGTTGATTGATTCAATATCAGAAATTTTCAAGATTGTTAATTTATGTATGACCATGATATTGGGGTCGGTGGAGGATGAGAGATTTTTCAGTGCTTTGGGGTTCCTAAAGTCAAAGCTAAGAAACAAACTAGACAAGAATTTGGAAAATTTCTTAAGGCTCTATACATCCAGGTATGAAGTTCATACTTTTCCTTACAACAAGGCACTGAAATTGTGGAGCAAGAAATGTCAGAGAAGAGGTCTGGGCAACATCTCAAACCAAAGTGGGAGTTCCAGAGACAATGATGTGACTGTCATTGACTCATGTACTGGTACTGGTAATGCTAGCATTGAACTTGAGTTAAGCGAAGGTATGCAGAGTGCAAAAAACATATCGAACAACCAAGGAGGCTATGAAGTTGATAGCGATGAATCTGAGGATCTCGATAATGAGATGATGTGGCAACTTGAACCTTTGTAGAAGTAGCAGGTCCTAGGTATTTATTACAATTTTTTTCGTAGACTATTGTTAGTTTATGTATCTCATCATCATACATCAATCATGTATAATATCATATTCCAATGTCAAAATTTAAAAACATGAATTTGGTTGATAATCTCATGAATTCTACAATTAATAATGGTTTTCTTTTGCATTATTCAGCTCATATGGTTCAATTCTTAAAGATTTTTTTTTTTGAAAACATAGCAATTCATATGATACAATTCTTAGAAATAGAGATTCTCTTTAATTTATTTACAAATATGACTCAATTTAACAATTCATTCGTTAATAGTAGTAAGAAGTAGAACACAACTTTGTGTGATTTTGTTTGCAAAAGTGAATTGACAATGAATTATGACTCAAGAGTCAATACCCAATTTCAATTTCATTACCCTTAG
>MU224824.1:278207-299863 GCA_018584345.1 Thuja plicata
GCTACATTGATCCTGTTAAAAAAACAAAGTTCAAACTTGTTACTTTTAACTCAATTCAAGCCAATAGATAAATAATATAGAGATGATTGAAACTGAAAGTACTTTCACATACTATTTTTGATTAGATTATTCTGCCAGTTTGTTTAATAAGCTCCATTCCTCATCGTTTGGAAGGTTAATATTTCTTAATTTATAGTAAATGACCTACAACCTCGTCAGCCATTCATACTTGTTAGACTAACTTGAAAGCAATGATCCTTCCAATAATGCATTCAAACTTGTTAATGGTTTGATGTAGTTTGCAATGCCTTCATGAGTTGTGTCTTGAGGAAGTTTGCCTAAATCAGTCCTCATTGTCTCCTCCAACCTTTTTTTGTAAGATTCTCTTCCAAGGAAATTCGTTAATGAGTTACTAGGACCAGGACTTGGCAAACCATGACCTATCATTTCGGTTGTTGTTTGATTCATCTTGGCAAGCTTTATCTCAAATAAGGCAAGAGTTTCCTCTACTTCCTTTAGTTTCTGACATTTTTGTAAGACAAAGGTATCTTTTATTGATGCAAGAGCGTGGTCATGAATTCCCTTGCTTTCCAAATGCATGTCACTGGTTGTGTTGAATTTATTCAAAATCTGTTTTGTAGTTTTCTCTCTTTGACAAATTTTTTTGTTCTTGTCAATGTGCTCTTTGAGCTTCCCAAAAACATCTCTAAGACTTTCATTCAATTCAAACCAATCACACAACCTATCACCAGTCACCTTTATTTTCCCCTAAAGGTCTTTTTTTATTTGCTTGACTGTATTTTTCATTTGGTCATTCAAGCTATTTTCATAAGTTTTAATTGTCTCATTTGCCTTATTTAGCTCTTCTCTCAATTCTGACAACTGGTGTTCACTCTATTTTTTTTATTTTCTCTTCTTCCTCTTCCCACTCGTTTGCTTTCTCTTCCCATTGTTTTTCTTTTACCCTCTCATCCTCCAATTCTTTCTTTAATTTATTTTTTACTTGTGCCCCACTCTCCATGCTTTTGTATAAATTTAATGAAGAGGTTTTTTCATCCTCAAGATTTTTATTGCTCTCTTCCAATTTTTCCCTCACAAATTTTAGTTCTGCCTCCATATGTTCTTGCTGACCAATTGCTTCTTTAGAGGATGAATTTTTTATCTTTTTCTCTAATTTTTTGCACCTGTTATCTATTGCTTTCTTCTTTGCCTTTTCATTTTCTAGGTATGCCTATAACTTTTCTATTCTTCCCTGAAGCTTTCCATTCTCTCTCTCCAACTTCATCACTGAGTTGTAGACAACTTGGTTGGTCATTTTCGACACATTTATCTTGTCCACATTTTTAATTTTTGATAAATTCATTTTAAGGGTGCTAACTTGAAATTCAGATGGATCTATCTGACTCTTTGGAGGATTGTTATCTGTATCTGGGGGATAACAACCATGAACTCCATCATTTCTTTCTTTGGGTCATATGTGGGAAATAACCTATTTGATGCAGGTTATGCATCACGAACTACAGCAATTGCATCCCTCTTCAATGTCTTAGTATTTTGTCTATTCCTATTTTTTGTTTGTTGAAAGTTAGTTACAAAATCATTGTAACAAAAATCAAGGTTTTCTGACACAATTGAATGTTTGAAAGGTAAAATAGAACTTGCAGCGATGTACGAGCTTCCACATGTGCTTCTAATAATTGCAACATGAGGATTAGTAATAGTAACACCCTGACCCATTACAAATGTAGTATTTGGACTATTCAGAGGGTTTTTTCCTGAAGGTGTGGCAATTGTTGGACTCATAGTCACAAACACCATTGGCATTATTGTCATAACCTTTTGCTTCTTTACACTGCCTTGATCTCTAGGATCCACTGATTTTGTGTCCAGTTGTAATGTACTTTTCATACCACTATTACTACCCATGCCATCCCCACCAGTGGTAGTGGCACTTGATTCAGATTGAATCTAAGTGCTTGGAAAAGGTGGAACTGGATTTGAAGCTAGAACAAATGAAGGTGCAAGGGTATGAGAGTGAGTAGTACCTTTTTCTGGTGAACTTCCAATTATTGGTACCCTACCACATTTTGGTGGAGCGGGTGTGGAAATTGGATACCAATTTCCTTCTCCTGTGGGACCCATACCACCCCTACCTAGAAAACCCATTTTTTCTACCATGTCTGCCCCTTTGCTATATTTTTATTTTGTGGACGCACTGACTCCAGTAGCAATTGTCACAGAATCTTGCCCATCAAAATCAGTATCTTGATCATCATAATCACTAGGATGTGCTTGACTAGGATTCTCCACATTCCACAAATCGCTAAATGTTTCATCCTCGTTCGGATCATAAAGATCTGCAGAGGTCTTTGGCTCGCCGAGATACTTCCTCATTTCCCAAAAATCTTTAATTTTGGTTGCAGTCCAATTATCATCTTTACATTGAAGCGCTATTTTTTTTGAAATAGCTTTTGTAGATGGTTGAGCAGCTTGCTAGTAGAAAATGTAGGATGTCTTGTGCTGCACTTTTCCTTTCTGCTTGTGCAATGCAATAATTTGTGATGACAATTCTTGTATTGAATATTATTTTCAGCGGCATATTTCTCCATCCCTTTTTTGACTTCGTCCCAGGACTCCATATTTTTAAAATTTTCTATCAATGATATACTCTCATGTTGACATTTGATTGCGGAGCTCCCATTCGCTCTAAGCTTTGTTCCAATTATGGTTAGTGGATCATACTACCAGTGACTGTCAACAACAAAGAGAAAAATTGAAAAAAATTCTCTACCACTTTGAATCCTCTTCTCTCAAATGTGAACCCTCCCAATGAGAAAGGCAAGGAAGGAAATATCATTTTCTTTTGCTGACCATTAAAGAGTGCATCTGTGCTCTCCATCTGCCGAACATATTCCAATGCAAATACCCTCTCTGTAACTTGTATTGGAAGTTTGTAGGGTTCTACCACTAAACCGTAAAACCTTAACACGGTGTAGTCTTCCATGAAGTACCAGTCAGCCAATTGTATTTGACTTCCGAGTTGAATGCAATCTCTACAAGACACAGGAAATCTAGGTAATGGAGTGCCTGTAATTTTATGATACATTGGTGCCAAAAAGAAGTCTACAAAATTATTATAGTTCCTTCTATTATCACTCATCCTTATCTGAGGGGTCCATTCATATATTGCACTTTGGACCTGACTTTGAAGCTTGTTTGTCTAAAATATTGCATGATGCTTTGCTAAAAGAAGATAGCGCAAGTAGGTTGTGAACCTAAATGTCTTCTATGAACCTCTTTTAATCATTAGTAATTGTTCTAGCATGCAATGAAATATGTTCTCAATAAAATTATATATTTACTGGTTCTTTTTCACAATGAATATGAAAAATCATTTCAAGAATGCTGGCACCCACTTCTTTGTTACTATCCAATCCCAAACAAAATGCTAGCAAGGAAATACTATCCTGAACCCATTGCACAAAAATATCATAATCATAAGGAGGCTTATGATCTGGATCCAGACTAGAGTTGCTTGTATTCCTTTGATATACGAATCTTTCTGTTTTGCATCTATTTTTTCATAACTCTCTGCCAGCTTTCCCAGGTCAATGTGCACATTTGATTTTTGTGCTTCAAACCCTAGGTCCAATAGATTAGAAAATTCAGTCTTTGTTATCGACAAAATTTCCTCCTGAGTATTTTTATTGACAATTGTTTTTCTATTTTCATCATAATTTTCAGCGCAGAGCATGACAATTTCTGGACAAGGGAATACTTGAGGTAATGCCATGCGTGCTGACCCAACAACCCACATTGCAAATTTATTTGTCTTTGCCTTTAACGTGTTGTTAAATGGACAAAATTTTGAATCCTTCATTGGATCTTTCCACTTATTTTCAAGTGCAAATGTAATTTCCATGATTCCCTTATTTCCATGGATAACATAATAAAAAATATCATGGAATTCATCAGTGAAACCTGGTGTTTTAACCAGTTTGTGAAAGTCTATTATCTCTGTTTCCTTTCTTTGTCCGTTAATCATACTCTTGGTATTTTTTTTCCCATCGTGGACCGTGGTATACTAGTATTACTATTTACCTGTATGAAAAATTAAAAAAATTCTACACAGGTGAAAGCTACAATTTACAGGCATGTTTGAAAATTCAACCCTAATTCTACGACTACAATCTAAACAGTAAACCTCAAGATTTGAAAAATTTAAAGGGCAAGACGTGGGTGTTCAGGATTTTACCTGAAAATTCAATTTGTGCAGACTGTGAGTGGGTAGAGATCTGAGAGACTGTTGCATTCCTCAATCCTCAACCTAGAAGTCATAACCCCTTTCTAAATCTCCAATACAATATACTAGTAAGAACTGAAAATATAAAAACTTAGGTTAAAATTGTACAATAGTGAGTAGTACTGAATCGTCAGTCGCGACTCGTCAATCGCGTTAACTTTTACTGTCACTCGTGTTAACTTTTATTGCTTCTCCAAATATCTGAGGTCACAAAGACACGTGTCACTTAATTATTTGGTTTGTGGTTAAATTGAGCTTATTACTTATTAAATGTTAAGTTACTCTTTTACTCCAATTTTGATTTTAATTAAACTTAGCTGAGTGTACACATGTCATGATTCCAGAATAGATTTGCATAAATGGGTTTTCTTTTCCCTTTCGTCCCAAAATACACCGCACGTCGTTGATTTGTGCTCATCCGACGGTCGCTGGTTTCTTTTAATCTTCCTTTATCTTTCGGTCTTTTGGTCGTCATCGAATGACACCGATTGAATGAGTGTACATGTGTCGTGATTTTAGAATAGGATTTCAAAATGGGATTTCTTTTCCCTTTCGGCCTAAAATACACCGTACATTGTTGATCTCTGCTCATCCAACAGTCGCTGGCAGTCACTATCATTTATGGTGGGTCCCATTTATTTACTTTGAATTATATTTATCAGATGACACTGATTATGTGAGTGGTCACGTGTCATTCGATTCGTTCGATTGAATGAGTGTACACGTGTCGTGATTTCAGAATAGGATTAAAAAAATGGGATTTCTTTTCCCTTTCGGCCCGAAATACACCGTACATTGTTGATCTCTGCTCATCCAATAGTCACCAGAAATATAGTTACACGTAACACGATAAGACAAAAATTTAAATAAGATTAAATATTGAAACTGTCTAATATAAAAATAACTAATTAAAATATTGCAATCACAGATAACTGCCTAATTAATTATTAATTTATTACTAACCATAATTTATAAAATGCTTTAAACTTTTACAATTCCACATTCGCAGTCGCATACATGACACATTGACATAATGATAATTACATTTTTTATTGACATGGAAAAATTAAGTTATTACTCTTAAATAAATCACATACATATGTCATACATTAAACTTTGTTACATTTTTTGGGTAATATTATATATCACAGATTCACACATCGATTTGGCAATGTGAATGGGCATATAATTTATTATTTATTATTTATCAAAAGTAAAGTCTTTAGATTTCTTTACAAAATTGCAATTAAACAATATTATGCAGACAATCTATTATCTCACACACTGATACGTGTCTCATTTCCAGAGGAAGATAGAAAAATTACCATAATTTTTAAGAGTCGAACAGCAAAATTTTCATTAATTATTTCAAAAATTTACATCACTAATATTATAATATACTTTATAATTATAGAGTTTAACTTTAGACTATAGTCACACCGTAAACCCTACAAAATGGGAAGTATCCAAACAGTTATAAAATTTGTTGCCACAAGGGCACTGGTTGATCATATAAGAAAAATAAAATAAAATAAAATAAAATGCAGAAACCCATTTCAAGAACATAAACACTAAGGGTCTTCATCTCCATCCTTGTCTGAGAAGAATTGTCTGTGGAGGATAATCTCCCCAAATTCATCGAGCCAGGTGTAGTCTGTCTCCTCAAAGTCGTCAAGGTGAAACCACTTCTGTAGGAAGGCCCTCCCCAGTCACGCCCACTTATGATGTCGCGTCAGCTTCCTTTCATTAAGGTTCAGTAGGAAAGGTTGCCTTTCCACATTGCTGCCTCGCTGGATAAGCTTTTCAATTTCATCAGCCCAAGGGATACCCAACCCCGGTTTTGCGAAGACAACGACTTGGATGTCGTCCACCAGAAATTGATCCTTGAAAATATTCTGCAACAGCATAAGCTTTTCTACCTTCTCTCCTTTGAGGTCGAGAAGAGACACCAGGAAGTGACACGTAAGGTCTGTGCTGACACGATATCTCTTCTCATTGTGAATGA
Organism: Thuja plicata; assembly: GCA_018584345.1. Classification (NCBI taxonomy): domain Eukaryota; kingdom Viridiplantae; phylum Streptophyta; class Pinopsida; order Cupressales; family Cupressaceae; genus Thuja; species Thuja plicata. The sequence continues at coordinate 284,516 of MU224824.1, forward strand.
ACTCATAGTTGAGCACCATCAACACAACATTATTAATGAAAGAACCCACTTCCTTGCAAACAGAAGTGAGTACTTCATCTGGTATCCTGCCCAAAAAGGGCTTTTTCTTATCATTGGATGTAGTTCTCAACCTAATTGGTGTGTCAATCTCTGCCTAAACTAAAAACCTAAATCTTCAAACTACACACAGAAAATTGAAATTCTACGAATCTACAGAATCATAGATCTAAAAACTTAAAACCAGAGGGTCGAGGCTGAAAGACAAAAGAAAATTGAAATTGATGAAGAAGAAAGCAAGAATGTCTATTAATAGCCATGTTTCATATCTTCCATATCTTTAGGTAAATCATTCCCATTAATGTAGGAGTGTGGGAAATTACTAATATAGTCAGTGATTACTATACTAATAACTACAGTTTGTACTAGCACAATTTTGGAAACCATGTAATTGCTTGATGGCTAAATAATGTCACTGTCACTTTGACAAGACATTCATTTATTGCAAGTTATCATGCCAACCTTGCGACATGTATCCATTCCACAGACTTCTTGCAAAAATCAATTTCTTTCGAGAAACTGTGCCTGAGATAAAACTCTAGCCATTGATCTACGATCAATCAATGGTCTCGATTAATACATTTACAATTTAGGGTTCTAAATAGGTTTAAGGTACATGTCGATGGTATCAATTCTCATAGTTGATAGTACAATGTACATACCACATGCAGTTGCCAAATGTACATACCACTTGCAGTTGCCAGTGACGGCAGACAACTTCGCTACCAAAGAGGCGATATTAACTCGACGTGACTAGGAGTCTGTAAATTGTAATTATTAGATGTTTTATGAATTTCCATTTGGCATTTTCTAATTTTAGATTTTAGTTTTACTTTAAATTTTAAAGAATAACTACTTTAAAATTTTACAATTCGGCAGTCGCACAGTCATACATGTGACATGATACATGCAAAATGCAAAATTTAAGTAATATTAAGTTATTACTGTTAAATAAATAACATATTGCCATACATTAACAATTTAACATTTGTTTGGTTCATTTTCAATTTCACAAATTATAAAATTACATATGTCACACATACATATTTTATAATTAAATCCATAAAAACAAACTAAAATGAAGTTGCAAACTTTTCATTAATATTTTATATAAATTTACAATATTTGGAATTTTAGACTTAGAGACTTGAAGTACCTACAAAACTTTAAAGACAAAACCTACTATAGTGAAAATTTTAAAATTTCAGTCGGAGGCCATAGGGACACAACACTAAGGATTTTCCCCCCATCTAAGTAGAACTTTTCAGAGACAAAAAGCTCTGTGAATTCATACAACCATCCGTAGTCCACCAAGTCATCCAATAGAAACCATTTGAAAAGAAAATCCCTACCAATCTGCGCCCATTTCCCATGGCGCATCAACTGTTGAGCATCCAGGTTCAAAAGAAAAGGTTGAATGGCCACATATTCGTCTGACTCAAATAGCTTGCTTAAATCACTTGCCCAAGGGATCCCCGCCCCTAATTGTGCAAAAATAGTAACCTCAACAACGTCACCCAAGAATTCATGTTTGAATAGCTTCCTTAACAAAGGAGCATATCCACCTTCTCTCCCTCGAGGTCCAAAAGAGATGCCAAAAAATGGGACGTTATGTCCGTGTTAACTCGGTACCTATCGACATTTTCCAAAAATTCACGGCCCAACACCATCCTCACAACCTCATTTTTTAAGGCTCCGAACTCCTTGCAAACTGATTCAAGGGTTTGGTTTGAGACTGGGCCCAAAAAGGCCTTCTGTTCCTCCGCAAATGTGCTTATCAAACGGATAGGAGTGTCCATCTTCAAAAAAAAATACCACAATATCTGAAATTATACAACCTAAAAACCTAAACCAGGGGCAATCTTTCAAGCACTAGCAAAGGCAAACCCAAACCAAAAGAGAATTGAAGAAGAAGGAAGTGTAGATCATCTATAAATAGCCCTTAATTCTTTCTCTAACCTAATTAATTCATTTTCCCTTCAAAATTTTGTAAATCTTTCATGTTAAAAGCACAGTCGTTCATATTAAAAGCACGACTGTGTAAAATTAGAAATAGCCAGATTTAGTGTTAGTGATAAAAACATTTCTTTTATTAACAAAAATTGTGATACATTATCAACCATCCACCTAAACAGATGTAAGACTTGATACGTGTAAATAATGTTGGCATTAATTAGATAATTGTTATGGTGCAGATTAATTTGATACGTGTCATCATTTCGGTGAATTCCTCGATAACTCTATTTCCTTCAAGAAATTGGGCCAAAATTAAACTTCAGCCATTGATCTAGGATCATCAAACGGTCTCAAATAAGACATTTAACATTATAAAATGATGGATGTTACTGTTAGCTTGTGTGTCGATGTAACTTTTTGTGCTTATGGATACCAACATGTGTTTAATATGCAAACAAGTTATTAGTTGGCGTTGGCAACTTGGCCCACATGACGCATTGACAAGTCCCATCTTTTCAAAGTCGCCAATAAAACATTTATTTTTCCCATACTTAACGATAGATTATCCAAAAAAAAAAAAAAAATTTCAAAAGGCACATAAAATTTTCCAGCACAATTTTTTTTTTTCGCTTCAACAAAAAATCATTCGCCTCATATATTATATGTATTTACTTTAATAGAAAAAAAAATCACCTCACACAATACATATTTTCCCCCACATTAATGTATTATTCGCCAAGATTTTATGGAATTTTCATTGGGCAGGAAAAAAATCGCCTTCGCCTTTATATTATTTTCTTAATTTGGAAAAAAAATTGTCATCACCAAGAAAACTTTTCCCCTAAATTAATGTATGATTCGCCAGGATTTTACACTTTTTCCTAGGAGGGGGTTTCTTAAAGTTATCCCTAATATAGATGTAAACATGCAGAGAACGTTATCAGAGATAGAATAGAGATATTAATATATGAAACAAAGATATAAATAATGCCTTATGAAGACAAGCCTACAAATCAAACACAATAAACCTATAGATGAAATATTAAATACAGAACTAGACTAACAAACTGTAAAAAAATGTGAGATATCAACTCAGATTAATCCTACAAATAAAGTTATTTTGTTAAAACTGACATAAAAATGTGAGTTAAACCTTGCGGTTGCCAGAAAGAGGTGAAAATAAATACCGAGTGCAATGGGATTGGCTGAAACCAACCAAACCAAAAAAAATTCAAATGCAACTCTCTACGGCAAGCCGGCCAAAGAGGGTTAGAAAAAATAAGAATGCAAAAATATGCAACCAAGAGTTAGCAAAATAAAGCTCAAGCTTCTCTCTCAAACAAGTGTTTCCAAAGGTGTGCTCCAAAGAATGACAACCTTCAACACTACACTCAAACAAGGATTAGCAACCTAAGCTTGATACCATGTAAGAAAAATAACAAGAGAAAGGAAATGAAAATAATCCAAGAGAAATATGTGAAGAAGAAAATGCTTCCATGAGAAAAACATGAACTAGGATCAAGCACCCAAAATCCAATACAAGGAGACAAGAAGATTTTGAAAGGGGAAAAGAAAAGAAAAACCCCTTGTGATAATATGAAGATGGAAAAGCTTGAGAGAGAGAGAGAGAGAGAGAGAGAAAGAGAGAGAGAGAGAGAGAGAGAGAGAGAGAGAGCTCATTTACAATGACTCCAAAGAGTGGAAATAAGAGAGGGGAGCATATCTTTTATAGAGATGAGGAGAGGAGTTACCAAGTAACTCACTAATTTATGAATGCCTACATCCATAATAGGTGTGTGCAAAGTGTCAAGATCCTCTTAAAGAAGATTATCTAATTTTCTTATTAAAGGAATTACAAAATATGACATGTCCTCCCACTTGGAGTAGAAGACAAAATACATGTAAAGATTCCATAGGAATCTCCTAATTAAATAAATAAATATAAGGAAAGATTAAATATTCTTACAAAAACCTTAGCGAGTTTTAGATTCATGAAATACTTGGTCACTATCATTTATTAGTTGTCGGGAGAAAAATTTGTAATGACCCTCTCCAGTTGGAATCTTGCTTACTAAAAATATCTTCCCTTATTTATTAATTTTAGGCTCACACGCATATGTTTGCACTACCAATTTTTTGTATGTCTTGTGATTCATCAAGATTATGCCAGGAAAGCAGATGTTGCTGTAGTGCAATGGGAAATTAAAGAACTACGATAACAACCTCTTAAGAAATTCAATCAAATCATATTTTAACAGCTATGCAAATACATTTTATTTAAATATTCAAATTCAGACCTTTGCTTCCTTACAAAAAGTAATACAAACATACCCGAAAATTTTGAAATTAAGCTACAAGTCTGAAAACTTATAATCAACAAGTCTATAAATTTAGTTGTCGCAATCTTTGTGAGACCTGTGCAATAAGTTTGTCACCAACGATTGATTCCCGAATGTTAAACAATCTATTCCTCAAACCTTGCTAAATTCTGGAAATAAATACTTCAAATTTGCACCAAGATTATAGCATTTTACTATAGTGATTTTACCATAGCGTGGGTACTATAACACGGGTACTGTAGCGTCACTGTAGAAGAAAAAGAAAACTTGAAATCTGATCCACAATGGATGCCAATGGAGGATACAGGCCTGTAACTAATTATTCTTCAATAATCTTTAAACCCTAGATTAAACTCCTCTTTTGAGCACAATTAGAACTTTTGGATGAAGTCCTTCTGAATGCAACTTTAAATGGACATTTCACCACCTTAGAATGGTTCTAACACTGAATAATTGAAGTTCTCCAATGGTCGGTAGAAGATAGGAACCTTGGGCTTCTTCTCTCAGACACATTTCATGAAATAAGATGCACAACATAATCCATGGCATGATTTCCCAAGGCAAAATATATATAACTCAAGGGATGGGTATATTTCCTTCAAAAAGAAAATTAAATGCTCCATTAAATATAATAACATTTCACTTTAATATGAGGCCAATGTGCCTCTTGGGACCGTTGCTGGCTCTTCCCCAAGTGTAGATTCCATCCTTGGGACGTCTCTTTGTTTAGAATCAGTTGATCGGGTCTCTGTTGATTGTGCGGCATCTGTTCCTCCTATAGGTAAGGTTTCTACTAATTCATGTCTTGAATCAGTTTCTTTGGATTCTTCTAGCCCTATTCTGGGACACTCAAGATTCTTAGAATTTGGGTGTCTCGGTACTTGACTCGATTTCTTGTAAGGATGAGGCCAAGAAAGTGGAAATTGGGTGGACTTCTGTGAAGGGAAAAAAAAAACATTTTCCCTCTTTTGATATGTCCCTTCACTCCCAGATGGGGAATAAATAATTTTTCTTGGGCTTCCCTCTGCTGGTAGCTGGAACTTAGCTGGAAGTATTTATCTTTTGATGTCTGCTGGAAGTTTTAGGGCTGCTGGAATTAACTGTTTTATTCTTTTTTGTAGCATCTTTTCTTGTTGGGGTTCCAGATTTCCTTTTTTGGTACCTTTATTTTTTCCAGGTTGTGGGAGCCTGTTGTAAAACCCTCGTCGAGGTCTTGATTTGATCCAATTTAGAGTGCTTTTTTTAATATCTTTTGTGACCTTTTGTTCGGGGTTTCGGGGCCCCTTCAAAACCTATTGTTACCTTAATAAAAAATATTTCACTTTAATAATTAATATTTCACTACCTTGGTATTGGCACCAATAATTAATTAAACATCTACCCCCCTTTTAATGATAACTTGACCCTCAAGTTATAAAGCTAAGTTATAACTTAATAATATATGCTTTTAATTTTTTCATGTCATTTAGACCATTTAAACATTAATAACTCGTTTGATATTCATTATTTCTCAATCTCGTCTGAACTAAGGGATCAATTAGTGCCTCCTCTATGCATTTGACTACCTTGCTAAAAATAGTAAGGGTCTCTCTCATTCATCCCTTGACTTACTATAAATAGTAAGTATGATAAGGAAAGCCTTGAAACCCATACAAATGCAAAATTTGTACCGCTAAGCTCTGCAGAAGAAAAGTAACTTATCGATTGACTAGGTTTCTGCCTCAAATGACCCTCTATCCAATTGACTTAGCCTATGAGGGCCACTGATAGGCTAATCCAAACAAACTCTAATGCTCATGAAAAAGGGGACATTTCAGTCTTCCCTCCCTAAGATTTATTTTCACAAGAAACTCCACCACACTGGAGGTCAAAAGGAAGACTATAAAATGTTCCACACTAAAACACACTTGCTTTAGCACCAACAACACCACAACTGCACATAAATAAACAACAACCCATCCATCTAATATCTGGGAACTAATATCGTGCATCTGAAACAAATCATGTACATGAGGGAAAGTGAAACTACAATTAATCCACGCCATGTACACACTATAATACTCCCTAGCGAACCCTGACTAGAACAATGATTCACATGAAGGACCCCACGACACACTGAAGAGTGTCCAACTAAATATACCTAGATCCCAAATCAAGAATAGAAGCCTTCCAAGAAGAACATTCCGAGACTTATGCTACTCAACTATGATCCCAACTTCACCATACCAAAAGTGGTGAATCCAACCAACATGACCCACCCAAACTGCATTTTTAACCATGTTTCCACTTGGGTCTCAATGCAACCAATATTCACATCCATCTAATATAAGGAGATAAAAACATCTAGAAGTATCTACTACATAATACCTTTCCATAATATCTGTGGAACTCTGATGGATATGATAACTAACCAATTCATCATACCCATTGGGACCATAATCACCCTGTAACCATGTATCTGTAAGAAATCCCTGTGGTCTAGAAGTAAACAATCTGTTGGATACATAACAACATAATGGATAATTGAATTTTGTCCTTGTAGTAAATCTCTCACTAACAATTATGTTGAGTACTTTCAGCCACTAATCCCATCTTTTGAAAATGGTGAATATCCATCCCACAAAGGATGGTATGACCTTGAACCCAATCCACACCGATGCATCATCAAGTCCTCCACACGTGGATGAAAATAAAATGATGAGCACTCTTCACTGTATAGTTACGGTAGAAAGCTCCAACCTCAGTCAATGACTCATCATTAACAACTCTGGAATTAGGAGATAGCTCCAATCTCTAACTCCAAATATCTAATTAGGTAGATGCCCTACCAAGTCTCTCTGCATACCCAATATCATACTCTTTGTCATGAAATGAGTGGAGGTACTCTAATTTAAATGCTTCCAAATAACTTTGGATGAACTTAAATCATGAATATGAACTTACCATCCTAGACCCCATATTATCTCTCCTCAAATTTTTCTCTGCAAAGAAGGTACTCAACATACTTATGTATGCAGTCAAAGAGAGATTAGGTTGAATCAAGCTTCTCTCCAGTAACCTTCAACTGCTCCCTCCACCTCTGTGGATCAACAAAATGAGGATAAAAATCAACTGCGTGGGATGAAATAGAATATTTTCTTTCAGAAGAGGCAAACAAACCAACATGAGAGACAACCTCCCAACTAGATGATACTTTGCATATGTCTTGTGAAGAGGATGGAGTAGTGTCATGAACTATTACAGAACTCACTGATGAATCCACTTCTACATCACAAGATATACCCAAAATTTGCCTTGCATCACTCGTCAATGGACTAACCTCAGGATAACCTAATGCAACAAAAGTTCCTCTACTGCTCTCAACCAAATTACTCATCCCATCTGAGACTATTGCACCTGTATCAGTAGTGGATTTAGACACATCCTCACTATAACTCATGGATATATGATCATCACCAAATTCCACTGTAAAAGAGTGTACTATATATGTAGCTAGTAAAGATTGTGCCAAACTTAACTCCATGGTAATATCCTCCAATCATGATTGTGACTCCTGAAGATCCAAATGGGTGCTCTCCAATGATTCCATAGTCACCTCAAGCTCGTGAGTGAGCTCACCATCCTCCTCTTCCTTTCCCTTTACGGCATCATAATAGATACCATCCCACTTGAGAAGATAATCCTTGTCTGCAAGTAATTGTAGGTAATTTTGTTTCATTATTCTAATTGCTTCTCAGAGTGCATGGAACTCTGCAAGGGAAAGACAACTATCACAATTCCCATTAGTCACAGGTGTACTCCATCCATGGGTAGCCAATATATGACGAGAAACATCAAAATGCTCAATGGTTGTGGAAATCATACTATCATTCACCTTTAGTTTCCCAACCAAATGATGAGGACTCTGAAACGTATTACTCATAAAATCTGCTTTGTGATATGAATTTGTTTCTACATCACTCACCTCATGATTAGTAGCAACTTGTGTGGTATCTTCATTGCACACATAAAAATCTACGGTACTGTTGGTGTGTCACTCAAAAGATGGTTCAACCGATAAAATGGGAGTTGTTGTTTTGACAATCTCTTTGCACACTACCGCTTCCAATGTAACTGCAAGTCCCTCCAAGTCATGATCCTTGGACCTATTTCCAACCAATATATTTCCTGATTTATTTCCCAGGGTTTGACTTGCATAATAAGACTTGTTGTAGCTTGAATTTGCATCACATGACTCATTTATAACACCCAAATCTTGAGTTTCAACACTAGGGAATCTGATAGACTTTCATACATATGAATAACATTCATCGAACCACAATTTGATTCTTTACCATGATAGGATGGAACAATGCTAAACTCACCTAATGAAACCTCACAAGATACCTTATCTTCATGTAGTTGTTCTAATGCAACTGGTTTATCTTCAAACATCACCTGCTCTTCTCCAATCTTGAAGTCATCATGAAGTATCTTGTGCCCAACATCTTTCTTAATGTAAGTCTAATTTTTATCTCCATGGGATTAGCTACATTCTGGTCACTAGCTGTTGAAAATTCATTATAGAGATTTCTAGACACTTCACCTGAAGATACCTTGTGTTCCTCTTTCATTTCCTTTTGTGATGTAGACCTCTTAAAATTGAAAGTCATATACCATGATAATCTGTCTATGGTTGTCGGGTGTGATAGCGATTGACCCATGCTTTCTTGAATTTGTCTAAGCTTCTCCATTTCTTTCATAATGTCTTTTGACTGCTTCTTAGAAATTGTCATGTTGTTCAATGGGTTTCCCTATTTAATTGACTTCTTGAATTTTTCCATGACTGGAACAACTGCAAGAGTGGTGGTCACTGAAAATCAAATGTGTCAGCTCAATGATTTCCCACCTCTAATAGGATGGAAAGAAACCACTCTAATACCATTGTAATGACCTTCTCCTGTTAGAGTCTTTCGTACACAAAATGTTTGCCCTTGTTTATTAATTTTAGGCTCACACACATATGTTTGCACTACCAAGTTTTTGTATGTCTTGTGATTTATCAAGATTATGCGAGGAAAGCAAATGTTGTTGTAGTGAAATGAGTAATTAAACAACTATGGTAGAAATCTCTTAAGAAGTTTAATCAAATCAGATTTTAATAGCTATGAAAATACATTGTATTTGAATATTCAAATTTATACCTTTGTTTCCTTACAAAAAGTAATATAAACATACCCAAACTTTTTGAAATTAAGCTACAGGTATGAAAACTTACAATCAACAAGTCTAGAAATTTAGGTGCAACATTATTTGTGAGACCTGCACAATAAGTATGCCACCAATGATTGATTCGCAAATGGTAAACAATCTACTCCTCAACCCATGCTAAATTCTAGAAATCAACACTTAAAATTTGCACCAAGACTATAGTGTTTTACTGTAGCATGGGTACTGTAGCACCACTGTAGAAGAAAAAGAAAACTTGAAATATAATCCACAATGTTTTCCAATGGAATATACAAGTCTACAACTAATTACTTTTCAATAATATTCAAACCCTAGATTAAACTCCTCTTTTGATCACAATTAGAACTTCTGGATGAAGTCCTTCTGAATTCCACTTTCAATGGATATTTCACCATATTAGAATGGTTGTAACATTGAAGAATTGAAGTTCTCCAATGGTTGGTAGAAGACAGAAACCTTTGGCTTCTTCTCTCAAACACATTTCATGAAATAAGATGCACAACAAAATCCATGGCATGATTTCCCAAGGCAAATTATATATAACTCAAGGGAGGGGTCAATTTCCCTCAAAAATCACATTAAATGTTCTCTTAAATATTATAACATTGCACTTTAATAATTAATATTTCACTACCTTGGGATTGGTGTCAATAATTAATTAAACATTTGCCCCCCTTTTAATGATAACTTGACCCTCAAGTTATAAAGTTTATTTATAACTTAATAATATCTCCTTTTAATATTTTAATATCATTTAGACCATTCAAACATTAATAACTCGTTTGATATTTATTATTTCTCAATCCCATCTAAACCAAGGGGTCAATCACAGCATCCTTTGCGTATCTGACTACCTTACTAAAAATAGTAAGGGTTCCTCACATTCATCCCCTGACTTACTATAAATAGTAAGTATGAGAAATGAAGCCTTGAAACCCATACAAATGCAAAATTTGTACCATTGAGCTCTAGAGAAGAAAAGTAACTCGTCCACTAACTAGGTTTTTGCCTCAAATGACCCTCTATCCAACTGACTTAGCCTACAAGGGCCATTAATAATCTAATCCAAACAAACTCTAATGCTCATGAAAAATGAAACATTATTCAATCTAGGGGTCAAAAACATAGCATTCAAGCTAATAGCCATGAAATGCAATATTAGACAACTTGTAGAAAACTTCTTGAGCTCAAGCACAAACATGCACTTTGATGTCATGAGGAAAACCTTTAGATTTAGATAACCTAATATATTTTTTAGATTCAAAAAACTATTGTCAACCATTTTTTGATCATTCTTCAAACCTTTTATACCTTCTTGCAAACACGTACCTTCATTGATGACCAATAATCCAAACAATATTTTCATCTCTTTTCCATGCTTATTTTATAGTTTCAATTTAATTCCCTAGCTCGTGTGTCATTGTGCTCAATGTAGTTAAAATTGTCTTGTCATCAAGAAGAGTAATTTGTTAACTCTATTTAATAGACATGTTTTAAATTTGGGACACCTTATAATTTCATACATAAGGTGACGTAAGATGAATGGGAAAAATAGTGTTAGTGTATGCATGTTTTCCTCCTACATTTTGATAAAAAGATATCAATTTTTTTGATCCAAAATATTTGAGTAGTTGTGGAAATTGTCACCTATGAGATTTCACATAAATTGAAAATAAAGATAATAGATAATTACCCCCTTGAATAGGGGTTTACCACTTAGTATGTTATTTAAGTGGTGGTGGTGTTGGTGTCCCCACCTAGGTTCAAACCTTGACTAGGTCATTGTGATTGTGGGCTTGTGCCTTTTTTATCCATTGGGATTGTGGGTTTGGGCATCATCTTTTTTTATATAGGGATGAGGTCCCCCATTTATGGTCTCACTAGTTCATAGCTTCAGGCCAAAAGTGTTTCATGTGCATCCAAAGGCCGTTTCATGCTAACATCATTGGTCACATTAAAAATTTTACCTGATACTTTTTAAAAAAAATATACCCCCTTGAATAGTGTGTGCTAAGGAGCGTACATAAATTGACAGAGACAATTTGTGACTAGAAATTAAGTATTATCATGGGTTTTATTCTAAAGTAAAATGATATGTAAACTTAATGTGGTTGTAATGACATCTCAAAAACTATACCTTTTTTTAATAGTCAGCTCATGAGGTTATTGTAATGGTGTGAAATAGGGTACACTAGCCTATGCATGCAAACTAGGAATCTAGGCCTGTTTCACTTTTTATATTAGAGGGAGTATGATATTCTTGGCCCAAGTTATTTAGGCACATAGTGGATTCGGTGGGCACATTAGAACAAAGATCCAATATGCAGACTTTATAATGCAGGAGCATCCTTGGGTTGTTGGCAATCTTGCATCACCAAAAAATATTTTCTTTCATTTTGTTCTTAGTTTTGTTTCAGTTAGTCAGTTTTTGTGTGTTTAGTGGTGTACCTTGGATTTGGATCATTTGTTGTTGTGGATCTTAGAGTATGTATTGGACATCATGATTTTCTTATGTCTAGGTTTGCACCTCATTTGGATACTTTTCTATGGAGATATGTGGATTCTTTTTCATTTTTGTATGTTCTTAATGTTCTAATAGTCAGTTGGAGTTTCCAATCTCATGCACCATTTACTTGGTTTGGGAAAATTCATGGCATATCATTATATGTTTGTGATGTTGTGGCCAATATCCCTTTGGGTGCGCTCTTTAATTAAAATCCTTTTGAGGGAGTTTTTCTTGATTTGGTTCTTGACCTATATTTCTATATTACGTTTTCTTATTCTTGGAAAATGTAATAGATCTAGGCTGAAATGTTTCTCATGAAGGATCTATATATTGATTCCTTTTATCTTTGTTGAGGAGAGCCAACATCAGTAGAGGATTATTAGAGGGATGTCAAGTTATCTCTTATAGGTAGCATAAATTTGTAATTGGGCATGTAAGTATTAATTGTAAAGCTGCATGTTGCAAGCCAATCTGATGTAATTCTTTGACTCTGTGATAATTTGTTGTGTGACTTAGACTATATGGTTTGGGTCGTCCTCGTTGGGGAAAATCCTTCAATGACTATGTCAGGTGGTATCAGAGCAAGGTTGATGTTCTTGTGAAAGAAGATATGAGTTCCTAAACTTTTGAAGCCCTAGTTGAATCTATTGTGGGATGGCAGAGTGTGGATATGGCTTCCAATTGTAGAGCACTTGTACAAGGGGATCATAGAAGAGTTGCTTTCTAGTTAAGGACATTGTTTGGGTTTTTGAGGCATTCCAATTGTCAACCGATCTCTAAACTAGAGGTAGGATACAAGTGTGTTTGATAGATCACCAAGCGAGAGGCAATTGGAACCTCGTAATCAAATCATCAAGATGAGGGAGTTGCACCTAAGGATTGGTAAGATTTAGCCAAGACATATTGGAACTGATAAGAACAGTATCGAATCCCAGAAGCAGCTGCATGCAAGAAAACCTGTTACAAGAATGAAGCAAGGAAGCAAAAAATAGAAGCAAGGGTTTGGAAAATCTCAGCAGAGTGAGAGCAAAATTCTTATTCCCCAAAAAAAGTAAATACAATAATTACAAAAGCGGCATATAAGGTGAGAAACCCTAAATTCGGAGAAAGCTAGGTTTGTGCATTTAATAATTAATAAACATATTAATTATTATGCACCTACAAATGACAAGCTTAAGTGAATAGAATAATAGTTAGCATTAATAATTAAACCAAAGTGATTTAATTATAAAGGCAAATTAACTATTAGTCTAACATCCCCCCTTAAGTGAAGCTCGGGAGGAAACTAACCTAGTACAGCTATGAAAGCAAAAGAAATGGATCCCGGCAACAAGGCCTGATCAGGTACCCAACTACAAAGAAATCTATGTAAACCGGGGAAATAGAGAAAACCCAGTGGGAAAAACTCTACCCCAAAAAGAGATACAACAACATGCTAAAAAAAACATGAAGGAAGGAAGGCCTCAACAAGACCCCCCAAGGACAACTTCCGTCACCCCAAGCATAGAATGCAACTGAAGATAGTGCGGAGATGCAAAGGGTTTGGTGAAGATGTTAGCAACCTGCGCGTCAGTGGGAATGTAATCCAAAGTGAGAACACCATCCTGAATCTGTTGACGGATGAAATGCATATGAAGCTCAATGTGTTTAGTGTGTTGATGCTCCACCGGATTGCGGGAAATGTGAATAGCACTCTGATTATTGCACCACAGAACAGTGGGACTATCAGGAGGAAAACCAAACTCGGTCATCAAATGCCAAAGCCATAAAATCTCTTGACTAGCATGCACTACCACTCTGTACTTAGCCTCTATAGATGAAATTGCATGAGAATTTTGCTTCTTGCATGACCATGTGATAGGACCAGAGCCAAGGCAAAATACAAAGCCAAAAGTAGACTTCCAATCATCAACATCACCAGCCCAATCTGAGTCAGGTTAGCCAACAATGTGAGGAACCCCTGATGTGTAATGGAGGCCATACAGAAGTGTGCCCTGAATGTATCTCAAAATACGCTTGGCATCTTGCCAATGACTCTCATGAGGCTCCTGAGAGAACTGAGAGACAAGACCAACTGCAAAGGAGAGATCGGGATGAGTGTGTGTCAGGTACAACAAACTGTCAACCAACTATTGACACAAGGTAGGATCCACTGAAGGCAAAGTGCAAGAGGTAGACAAAGTAACACCTGACTGAAAAGGTGTGGGAGTAGGCTTGCAATCAAGCATATCAAAGTGTCGAAGCATGTCAAGAGCATACTTCTGCTGGTAAACAAAGATCCTAGCAGGGGACTAAACAATTTGCAGACCCAGAAAGAAGTGTAATAGACCAAGGTCTGTCATCTCAAACTGCTCCATCAATGCGCGTTGAACATCCTAAATCATAGAAGATGAGCTACCTATGATGAGAAGATCATCAACATATAGCACAAGGATCAAAACCTCATCCTCAAGATGTTGAATGTAGACTGTAGGATCGAAATGACAGCGTGTGAATCCTGTAGAAGGTAGAAAGGAGTCCATCTTCTCATACCAAGCCTGAGGGGCTTGTTTGAGACCATACAAAGAACGTTGAAGTCTGCAAACCAAGGAGGAATCCTGCACAAATCCCTGAGGCTGCTCCATTTAAATCTCCTCACTAAGATCACCATGCAAGAAGGCACTCTTCACATCCATCTAAAAAATGGGCCATCCCTGAGAAGTTGTGAAGGATAAGACAAGATGAATAGAGTTCATCTTGGTGACAGGGGCAAATGTCTCAGTGTAATCAATACCCTCAACCTGTGAAAACCCCTTCGCAACAAGATGTGCCTTGTACTTATCAGTAGAACCATCAGCAAAAAACTTAGTACGATACAACCACTTGCATCGCACTAACTTTCTTCCCTTAGGAAGAGAATAAAGATCCCAAGTATGATTCTTCATCAAAGAAGAATACTCCTCCTCCATAGCACTGTCCCACTTAGTATGTCCTGTCGCTGCCCCAAATATCTGAGGGTCACCATAAATAGCATGACTCAGAAGACTAGAACCTGCAATATGAGACCGAGTGCGATGGGAGGTGGAAGGGTCACCAGCCAGAGATCCTGCAACATCAACTGTAACACGAGCCCATCTAGGCATCTACAGAGGATCCTGTGGCGGAGGTAAATGGGGATCACCAAGATCATCATCCTCATCATCCTGAAACAAAGCTGGAAGAGATGAGGGAGTAGTGGTAAGTGAAGTAGACTCTGGAAGCGGGGTATCTACTACAGGAAGG
>MU224824.1:300484-315192 GCA_018584345.1 Thuja plicata
AAAGCACGAGTAGCTCATCCCTGAGGAAAAGGATCCCTATGTTGTTTGCCAAGGACACAACCCTGACAAACCCCATCAGTGCAAGTAATCTATGGAAGCCCAAGAACAAGTGCCTGTGTGCTCATCTACTGAATATATTTGTAATTGACATGGCCCAAACACTCATGCCAAAGTCTTCTCACTGAATCTGCATGTGCGATAAGACAGGAACCTGTGCCAGCAGAAGACTCAAATCCATCAAATCTGTATAGTCGGGATGCAGTGTCAACACTCCCAGTAGTCACAATCATATCAGAATCATGTAAGTCCCAAATAACCACATCATGTGGTGAGAACTCAACTGTCTTACCAGAGCCAGAGTGGCAAATCTGATAGATAGATAGAAGGTTCATTGAAATGTCAAGGACAAAGAGAACATCCTGAAGAGAACCCCTAGCTAATGCAACAAAACCAGAACCCAAAATAGAAAGATGAGATGAGTTCCCAACAACAATCTGTGAAGTAGCACAAGGAGCAAGTGAGGTGACCAACTGCTAAGTGTGAGTCATGTGGTGAGAAGCATCGGAATCAAGAATCCAGGTGGGCCCAAAAGTCATAGCTTGTGCAGTAAGAGCATGACCTTTCCCTACAGGGGAGGATGTGGACTGAGGAGCTGAAATGTGATGCTCCTGCATGGCTTCCTCTAAAGCCTCCAAACATTTCCAACACCTAGAAACAGGATGTCCATCCTTACCACAAAAGCAACAGGTCTCAACTGATTTCTTCTTAGTCTTGGAGGTAGACTCAGTAGACTTCGAAGAATATTTACCCTTGGAAGGGTTAGCTGGAGGTTTTGAATCATTTTTCTATGCAGGTTTGGAGGAAGACTCATTGCCTGTGGAATCTTTCTTCAGTTTTCCTTTCTATTTTGGTTTCCCCTGTGAAGATTGAGCAACCAATGGTTGACTAGAAGAGCTAGAAGAATCCATCTATTGGATCTTTGCCTATTCCTGTGTCAACCGATCACAGAATGTCTTAAAAGAAGGCATGGTGTGTCTAGCACCCAAAGCATCCATGGTGGAGTAGAAAGTGGAAGAGAAGATCTGATACTGTCCTCACAACTTTGAGAGTATCAAGAAGATACACTCATCATCTGTCTTGGTTTTCCCATATCCCTGCAAAACTGAGCGTAGAGACTTGAACTTCATCAAGAAGTCCTTAATGGTGGGAAATCTAGTAGGTGTCAAAGTAGTCAGCTCTGCATCAAGCTGTAGTGCCTAGAACTCATTCACTGTGCCAAACAAATCTAAAAACTTGCCCCAAATGGCCCTAGGAGTTGTCAACCCATCCAGGTGAAAAAGGAGATTGTTATAAATGTTTAGTGCAATCAAGCCCATGGCTTCATCCATTTTATTCATGTGTTGAAGAATCTCAAAAGGACACTGTAGGATAGATTGATGTTCATCTAGGCATGACCATAAGCCATGTGACATGAGTAGCCTGGTCATATGTGCTTTCCAAGTGTGGTAATTGTGTGCTGTCAGCCGGGCCACAGAGGGGTCCAACATTGAGAGAAGAAAAAGACAGAAATAGAAGGGTCATTTTCTAAAAGTAAATGACAGAAAGCAAAAGCACCCCCCCACAATGTATGATTCTAACCCCCGTACAGTAGATAATCATGTACTGAAAGCACGAAAAACTAGGAAAAAACCTGAACGCCAGATGTAGAGAGAGAGGAAAATGAAGCCTCTACTTCAACACCAAAAAAGGTACTCAAACAGTCAAATCAGCAAACAAGACTAGCATTATTGTATCCAACTCAGAGACACCTTTCCGACGATATTTTATTTTCTGAAAACGGACACCGTATGCCCAAGATATGGCCAAAAAGGCATAGGTACCCCCAAAATGCAAGCTCACTGGAAAAACACAGTCCCGACAAAAAATTTGACGTTCAAACGCCCGTCACCAGTCTGCGAAGTTAAATTTGACGGTCGTCAAGGTTGTTTCTGGAAAAGTTTCCAAGTGCCGAAAAAAACTAGAAACTGCCAGAAAAGTTTGAAAACCTACCGAAAAAATATTTTTTGGCCGCTGATGTCACTGATGACATCAGCCCTGCGCAGGAGGTGGCTGGCCGGTGGTGCGGTGGCAGCCCCCGGGTGGCTCTGCTGCGTAGCACCACTGATGGCGCTGCGGTGGCCGATGGGCGATGCGCCGGGCGGCGGCAGTGGCAGGGTGGCGCGGTGGTGGCGTGCCCCAATTGCGCTCCGTCTACGCTGAAAAGCCAATTTTTTTAATTTTTTTTAATTTTTGCATAGAAAACTGTGCCCGTACGGCCCTAGTAGGCCAAGAAAAATTTGCCAGATGCTCCGGTGTCCAAATCAAATGTGTTTTATATGAATCCTAGGGTTTTTGGGCCTTCCGAACTCAACCGTGAGGTCAGTTTTGGTCTAAAATACTCTAAAAAATAGAGACCCCCCAGAACCAATAAACAATGTCAAAAATCAATCTGATAGCTTCAAACCCTTGGGATGCGAAGAGCTTGCTTCAACAGAGCTCGAACAAGCCACAGCAGCAATTCATCTGTCTTGTTAGAGTAATAGTTCATTTGCCTATATAATTAAATCACTTCGGTTTAATTATTAATGCTAACTATTATTCTATTCACTTAAGCTTGTCATTTGTAGGTGCATAATAATTAATATGTTTATTAATTATTAAATGCACAAACCTAGCTTTCTCTAGCTTTAGGGTTTCTCACCTTATATGCTGCTTTTTTAATTATTGTATTTACTTTTTTGGGGGAATAAGAATTTTTCTCTCACTCCGTTGAGATTTTCCAAACCCTTGCTTCTATTTTTTGCTTCGTTGGAACTGATAAGAATAGTACCGAATCCCAGAAGCAGCTGCATGCATGAAAACCTGTTACAAGAACAAAGCAAGGAAGCAAAAAATAGAAGCAAGGGTTTGGAAAATCTCAACGGAGTGAGAGAAAAATTCTTATTCCCCAAAAAAAGTAAATACAATAATTACAAAAGCAGCATATAAGGTGAGAAACCCTAAAGCCAGAGAAAGCTAGGTTTGTGCATTTAATAATTAATAAACATATTAATTATTTTGCACCTACAAATGACAAGCTTAAGTGAATAGAATAATAGTTAGCATTAATAATTAAACCGAAGTGATTTAATTATAAAGGCAAATGAACTATTACTCTAACAAGACGGATGAAGCCTGTAAGATTAGAGAAAATGATGGAAGACTTTAAAAATGAGACGAGGAATGAGATTTGAAACGCCTTCGTTGGATTGCAAAGGAATGTTGAGATAGAGGAAGAATATGAAGAAGTTGTTGAAGATATTTAGATAGAAGAGACTGAGATACCCGCAGATGAAGAGAGATTGTTGAGAGCTATGGCACAAGCAAGTAAAATTTATAGGATGGAGGTTTTTACTTTTTCTATTTCATTGCATCCTGAGGATTTGATAGATTAGGTTGGTGAATTAGAAGATTACTTTAAGCTTGAGGATATCAGCATTCCACAGAGGGTTAGGTTAGCATAGACTAAATTGAAGGGTCATGTTTCCTTATGGTGGAAAGAGTTGTAGAAGGAGTAATGATCCTATTTGCCTGTTATGAGAATTTGTCTACAATAAAGTTCAATTTTCGAAGTCTGAACTAGTTTAGTTGGTTATGGAGTGTAAATGCAATTGTTACTTCACTCAAAATCATAGTGAATGAAAGGAAATGTAGTAGATAGATTCATTAAGATTCTAACCGCTGAGTACATTCATCATACATTCTTAAATAATAGACGTTGCAAATACAGTTATTCAATGATTTGGCATTGCAGTGACTTAATATAAAATTATAGTTTCGGCCACAATCATAAATTGGGCTAAAAATTCAATTTACACAAATAATGTTACCAATGCTGATTTTACAAGGAGTTCTAATAACATCATGCACCTTTATGTGACATTGGGTGTTGGACTTGTGTGCAGCTAATGGCAACATTCTTGATGGAACAAACTCTCCTTGAATACCCGTGTTGTTACATTCTGCCACAAAGATGCTCTGGTCTCAGCCACTGCGCACAGAAAATGCTATGCTAACAATGCATTATGAATTCTGGCCACTAAACATAGCCACTGGTGTTGGGAAATGAATGTCCACTTCCTGCAAAGTCTCCAAGCCAACTCGTGGAATGGAGTTCCTGATGTCATGTCCACCCTACTGTGTTTTGCAACACTGCTTGTTATTCCAACAGCCACCGTAAGTCTCAATGACTTTTGTTACAGTGTAAGGGAAGCTGTAATGGTCCTTCGCTTATACCTTTATCCATGTGGTTAAGACTACGCTTGTAGTGTGTGGAGGCTAACACATGTTATTATAGTGTGACTCCACAAGCATGAGCTAATAACTTGAAGCACAAGCCAGCAACCAGACGCGGGAGTTATGTCTTTCTACCTTCTACCGTGAACACCAGCTGCTAGTCCTCTTAAACTTGGGTGACCCAAAATCTGATAACAGCTTCTATCATCCGGCGTGAGATATAACCGGTCTGCAAATAACTCATGTCACTACTTCCTATACTTGATGTGGGATGCTTGAACACTGTATTTTTTTGATAAATATAAAACTGGAGCTATTCTTTATTTGTTTAGAGTTGTTTAATCACTGGAAAACGTTACTTTCATACTCACACATTTAGAGTCCAATGTGAAATCTGGATGATCTCACCAATGAGAGAATGTTGGGTCTACATCCAACTTCTCATTTTCCTCAAGGGGCTACATCCTCAAGAAATAGGCCAGTCACAAATGCAACCAGAAAATGAATTCTTGTTTATAATAATTATCATGGTCCTTTTCCTAAGAAAGCTTATTACTTTTATAACCTCGAAGTGAGGGAAAAATCCACAAACAAGCAATGTGGGATAAAGAAGCTCACTTAAGTTACTTTAAGTCACTTAAGTCACTTTTATAAAATAAAGTAACTTAAAGTCATAAAGTGACTTTATAAAATCTTTTTATAAAGTAAAGTAACTTTACTTTATAAAATGAGACCAAATAAATAAAGATCGCCCATTGTAACCTATGACTGGTTGACATCCTCTAAAAGGGCCCTTAGTCTATCCACATGTGGGAGATAGACTAACCTAGCACCAAAATGTCCTACTATGGGATTGGGGACATTACAGTCCTCCCTTCCTGGGATTGCTTGCCCTCAAGAAATCTCAATGTAGGGTGCTGCAGAATAGACTCACCCTCCCACGTAGCATCCTCTATCCATAAGTCCTTCCACTAAATCAAGTATTCCCTAATATCCATATTCCGCAGCTTCCTCTCCTTGATCTCAATCACCTCCACTAATACCAAAACCAACTTCCCCTCCTCATCAAGTGGGGGTAATCCAACCCAAGGGACTATCTGTTGTCCTATTTCCTTCTTGAGGCAAGACACATGAAACACATTACGAATCCGGTTGTCAGCCGGTAGCTCAAGCTCATATGCCACTTCACCCACCCTCTTGGAGATGCGGTAGGGACCATAAAACTTGGTCTTGAGATTTTCCAACCCACTCTTCTTCAGCAAACTTTCCCTGTATGGTTGGAGACAAAGGTAAACCAAATCCCCTGCCTCAAAAGTCTTCTCTATCCAGTGTCGATCAACATACATCTTTTTCTGATTTTGTGCCCTCTGAATGTTCTCCCTAAGAGACTTAAGGATTTCCTGATGGTCCTATAGCTAGTCTCTCACAATCGGCGCCCTATTTTCCTAAAGAGACAAGTCTATGAAAGATAATGGCTCGCTGCTATAGAGAGCTTGAAATGGTGACATGCCAATCATCATATGGTAGGTGGAGTTGTAGAAAATCTCCCCCAAGTACAACCATCTGACCTAGGCCCTCTGCTGCCCCGCTACATAATTACAAAGATATCCTTCTACCCACTTGTTCATAGTCTCTATCTGGCCATCCGTCTACAGATGGTAACTGGTACTAGGATTCAATTCGGTGCCTGCCAACCTGAATAACCCTTTCCAAATGGTGTTGAGGAATTTACTATCCCTGTCACTAACGATTGTCTTGGGAAGACCATGCAGCCTAAAAACCTCTTCAAATAATAATTCAGCCACCTGTGCAGCTAACCAATCTGCTGAAATGACAAAGAAGTGAGAAAATAGTGATTCTGTCCACCACCACATAAATTTTTTCCCTTCCTTGTATTCCCCACAAACTAGTAATAAAATCCATCGAAATACCTTCCCACTTCTGGGTAGGAATGGGTAGGGGCTGCAGTAAATCAGTCGGGTTCTCATGTTTGGACTTGTTCTATTGACAAGTTTGATACTCTTTGACATGCTGGAGGACATCGTCCTTGAGGCCCTTCCATGAGAACCTCCCTCTAACCTGCCTGTAGGTTTTAAAAAAACCTCGGATGTTTTGTTGTGGGTGCATCATGGAAAACTCTCATTATCTTAGCTTTAAGCTTAGAATCTAACACTAGGTAAATCATGTCCATATAGAGGATGATTTCATTCATTACCTTGTACCTTCTATCTGGAAGTTGTCTGTCCAAAATCTAACATGCTTGAGTATTTTTAGAATACTCAACTAGTAAGTGGGATTTTCAATTTGCAAAAATCTCAGATAGAACACAACAAGTTGCAACTAAAGGTCTCCTAGAAAGTGTGTAAGCCACAATTTTATTCTTTCCCTTAACATACTCAATGTCAAAATTGTAAGCTTGGATCTTACAAACCCACTTCTATTGTCTCTTGTTCAACTCTTTCTGCTCTAGAAAGTACTGCAAGCTGTTGTGGTCGGTTTTAACTATAAACTTACCACCCACCAAATATTGTCTGAATTTAGCTAAAGCATGCATGATGGTAAGCATTTCCTTGTCATAAGTGGATTATAACCTCTCATTGTCCTTAATTTTTCTCCTCTCATAGGATATGGGATGCATGTCCTGCATCAATACTGCACCAATCCTGTTACCTGAGGAATCGCACTCTAAAAAAAATGGATGAGAGAAATCTGGTAGTGCTAGAATCGGACATGTGCTCATGATATTCTTGAGTCTATCAAAGACTAAATTTGTCTTATCTTTCCACCTGAAAGCCCCTTTCTGAGTGAGATCAGTGAGGGGTGCTGTTGTTTGAGTGAATCCCTTTACAAACCTCATGTAGTAAGAACATAACCCAAGGAACCCTCTCAAGTCTAACACATTCTGTGGTGCTGGCCAACCCCAGATTGTCTATACCTTCTCCTGATGGACCTTGACTCCATCTGCCCCTATCACATGATCTAGATAGAGAATATTTGTCAACCCAAACTCACACTTGGATTCTTTTGCAAATAGAGACTGACTCTCAATAATGTTGAGAACCTCATCCAAGTGTCCCGATTGCTCCTCCCAAGTCTTCCTGAAGATCAAGATATCATCAAAAAATACCAAATCACTCTTGCGTAACTGTTTCTTGAATAAATGATTCATGCAAGATTGAAAGGTGGCTGGTGCATTAGTGAGCCCAAATGACATCACTAAAAACTCGCAGTGCCCGTAGTAAAATCTAAATGTCATCTTATGGACATCCTCTTCACAGACACGTATCTAGTGGTACCCCGATCGAAGATCTATTTTCAAGAAGTAAACTACCCCATGTAGCTCATCTAACAGCTCATCAATCTAGGGAATAGGGTACCTATTCTTAATGGTCCTCTTATTTAGTGTATGGTAATTAATACACATGCAAAGAGTACCATCCTTCTTCTTCACTAAGACCACTGAAGAAGCGAAAGGACTACAACTGGGCCTAATGTGTCCCATGTCTAGGAGCTCATTTATCATCTTCTCTATCTCCTCCTTATAGCACCTTAGGTGAAAATAAGTTGTAGTAATAATGGTCTTAGCGCCCTCCTCCATCTCTATGATATGCTCAAATCCCCTATCTGGAGGTATGCCTGGTGGAATGTCCTCAAAAACCTGCTTGTGCTTATTAAGCACCTTCTGAACATCAAAATGAACCTGTTGTCCTAAATCCAGTGTGGGTTTGGAGGATATGAAGTACAGGGTTACCCACTCCATGTTGTGTGTGTTATTTTTTGTACCTTTTGTCTGCAACACAACACTTCAATAAGTCATTATATTAGTGAAAAACAAGAGTTAGCAAGCATATCAATCACTAAAATA
Organism: Thuja plicata; assembly: GCA_018584345.1. Lineage (NCBI taxonomy): Eukaryota > Viridiplantae > Streptophyta > Pinopsida > Cupressales > Cupressaceae > Thuja > Thuja plicata. Next base: position 308,664 of record MU224824.1, read on the forward strand.
GACCTATTGCTTCCTATCTAAGAAGAGTGTGAAGAATGCTATAATTGCCCTCAGATTATGCATTAATCAGTGACATATACAAATTAGAATGGAAGATTTGAATGAATTTACTCTAAATGCTCAAGAAATGTTCATTTTAAAGCTCCAAAGTGAAAGATTATAACAATGCTATGAAAGAATGAGCTAAAATGCATTAAGATCTATGAAAATAAGAGCATCATAAGTTTGCAAATTAACAATTGAGAATTAGGGTCCCATTGAGCTTAAAATGCATTCCATTTATAGAAGAATTTGGTGAAGGAGAGGTTAGGATTTAAAGTGGAAGAGAGGTGGAGATTGAATCTTTGGTGATCCATGTGAGGTGATCCAAGCTATTTAACTCTCAATGGCTAGGGATTTGACTTTCCCTTTTTCAAATGGAGTTGTAATTAGGATTTATTTAATTATTTTTAATTAATTACTTTAGCCATGTTTTTTATTTGTTTTTTATTGAATTTAATTGATTTGATTTAATTGGCTAAGGCAATCAATGTAATTTAGTGATTAAATCACTTAGGAGATTAAATTTGATTTAAAGGAATTATGCAAATAAATTGAAGAATTGTCTTGACATAATTAGGGGTATGATCACACTTAGGGAAAATAGGGTCTATGGTCAGAGCATACCAAATTAGGGTGGTTATATTTTCCCCTCTTTGAATTGATGTGCGAGCAGCGCATTGATTCAAAGAAAGTTTGAAGTTGACTTCAGAAAGTTTGAGAATTTTGCACTTGATTGAATGAAATGTCTGATGAGGTCAGTCTCGCACTTGATTAAACTAAGACTGGTAGAATTGACTTTGAACTTGATCGAACAAAGGCCAATAAACAAATATCTTAAACATACCAATTCTGAACTTGGTTGTCGTACGAGAATTGATAATACCAACTCCGAACTTGATCGAATGAAGGTCAGTACAAAGCTTTCAGGAGCTTAATAAGAATCAGAGTAAAAGTAGACATAAGCTATCCAGCTTGTGAGAACTGAAGCCTTCCATCCAACAGTCCTGACTTAGTCAAGGGAAGTTGTCACGCCCTTAGTCTTTTGATGACTAAGTCATTTGAATGTTGTTTTGAGAAAGAATTTGATATATTTAAGTGTGATCATGCCCCCTCAAGAATAAAATCAAAGGAAAAAGAATAAATCCCTCTTTTAGAATAATATATTACTTGAATTGATTGGTTGAATCAAGAAAGAATCAACTAGAAGAAATGGAGAAACGAAGGTGTGTTAAGAGAAAACACACTTTTACCAAGTTAATAGCGTTAAAAATATGAGTTTTGAGTTTGAGAAAATGATGTCAGACCAAGACTTTGATGAATAATGTAAAATTTGATGATATAGAACCCGAAAAACTGATTGTGTAAAGCCTACGAATCATTTTTGGAATATGTGGAGCAATTCTGCATTTTATGTGACTGTCATAATTGTTTTACTGTGCTACGTAAAACATCATATGCGCATTCGATTTCATTCCCGATTGATCAAAAAGAGAACAAAATTGAGTTTCAGTAGTCTGGGAAGAGTTTTGGAGCTCCTAAATAGCTCAAAAATCAAAATATATATCTCAAAATTCACTTTTTGCCCATTCATTTTCACTTTTATCCTTGGTAATTTGAGAGCTCAGAAGAGAAGATGGTGGTCCCTGTGGAGAAGCATTGATTCGAGCTCGCCCAACAACATCAACATCCAGCTGACTACTCACCGCCTATAAGTACCTCAAAACCTACCTGTTCAAATTTTCTTTCCAGTTTTATGCATTTTTGGAGTAGTTAGAGCATGTTTAATTATGCATCGTATCCGGTATTTGGGATCACATTTGGTTAATCTCGCGTTGCACCCTGTTTTTCACCAAATTCATGTGTCGTATCCTATTTTTCCTGGATCGTTTCCTATTTTTAGACTTTCATCGCATTTGGTAGTTGAAAATAGGAATTTGAAGGTTATCGCGTCATGTTAAAACAAGCTCGCATGCCGCATCCTGTCAAAACAGGATCGCTTCCCAGATGCCCATCGCATCCCAAAAATCATGATTCACATCTTGTAAAAAGGATCGCACCCCATTGGAACAAAGTTGTTTTTGGTTTTAGACTTGGCTTTCTTCCAATTTTGACTTTTTTTCTTCTTCTAACCATCAAAAACACTTAGTTGATTACTTTTCTGCATAGTTTCCTTAGGTAGAATGTTGATTTGAACTTGTAATTGTTGTCTAATTAACAGGTTCCTTTTGATGTTGTATCATTCTAAGGACTGTACCCTAGTCGTGTCCTTACTTTATCCCGATCTTTGACATGTGACGAGGTAGAGCTAGTCGCTCGAGTAGGTTTACTATCAATGAAAGATTTACCCAACATTAGAGTAAATTGGGGGTTGTTGACTGCTCTTCCCGAGAGATGGCACTTGGAGCACAACACCTTCCATTCCTGACTGGTTAGATGACCGTCACACCATAGGATGTGTGTCACATTCTTTGAGTTCCTGTTATGGGCCGAGAGGTTCAGTTTGAGTCAACTTCTATTACAACTATTTCCACGGCTTGGAGATTCTTTATGGATAATTTGATAGCTCACCAATACCTTACCTGGGATTACATGTGCAATCATTACGATTGTCTTCCTATTTATTTAGTTGGATTGATTGGAGGTGTTTTTATGCCTGATAGAGGATAGCACAGATTCATGGTTAGATAGGTCAACATGTTAGAGAAGATGGTTGTATCTTCCCAGATATTTGTATGGGGTAGTTGCATTATATCTCACATTTATCGAGAGTTACATGATATTGTTTACCATTATTCCCGCAGCATGACTGTAGGTATCCTTGTTTTATAGATCTGGGCCTGGGAGCATATCCATGTTACACGGTTGATAGTTGATAGGTAGTGCTTGGATCAACAACCATATGTATACATGTATTTAGGATGGATTCAATAGCCTCATTTGGGCAAGGTAGAGTATTGGTGCCATCTTTTTGATGATATGATATTAGTTGTGTGGTGACCATACCTTGACTATGAGTAGTGGGTTTCAGACAGGCGATAAATGCCTTATTTTTTTTAGAGCAGGTATTTGATCGGCCAGACCAAGTACATTGTAGAGTGATTCTTGGTGACCTGGGTATTGAGACAATATGTCCATGTGTAGGGCAGGTGCTAGGATTTATCAGTTTACGCCCGGATCCGTCATGAGGAGCCACTATGGGGAGCGAGATTGGTTTATGAGACTATACAACATGCTATCAGGGAGATGGTTGTAGTTGGTTGGGATATGCTTTCAGATGTTTCTGATGTAGGTTGTTTGGATGGATATCTTGCACAGATGCTACAACATCCTTTTCCACATTTTATATCTCTTGATGAGGCAGTTCCTCGGATAGAGGATCCATTAGATTACGATCCTGCTAATGATCATCCTTTCAGAGGCAAAGGGGGAGCATAGAGAGAGGAGATATGGGGGAGGGATGGTGGGAGAGATGGGAGGCGCCCTCCTCCGTAGAGAGGACAAGGTCTAGATGATGGAGATGATGACAGAGATAATAGGGGTAGGGGTGCAGTGGGTGGTGGAGAGGGCGCCAATGGCAGACAGACTCGCCTCAGGTTTGTTTTTCCACAGAGAGATCTAGGTCCACTACTAACTAGAGAGCAGCAGAGATAGCAGGACAGACAGTGGGATAGGCTACAGGATAGGCCCACTGGTCAGGATACAGGCAGAGGCTCAGGGAGATATGGTGATGCTTTGTCACAGTGTGAGCATGAACGTGAGAATCTTAGAGTTAGGATCACAAAATTAGAGGCATTTCTTAAAGATAGAGATGCACATCTTGAGCGCCTGAGAGCAGAGAGGGATCAGTGGGGAGACATTCTCAGAGAAGAGTGAGATGCCTAGGCTCAGATTCCTACACACCAGGGACAACGAGCTGCTTATTACTTTGGTTTATATCATGATGTAGTTCTAGAGGGCCAGAGAGCACCTTCCTATTCACACATCGCACAATATTCTGAAGGGGGGACGCCTCCCCCAATGCCTTTTGTACTACCTTCTCCTCCTCCAGATCAAGGAGAGGGTGGGAGTCAGATTTGATTCTGTATTTTGACATATTTTGAGATCATATTGTATATTGTGATCCATCTGAGATCATTCATCGTATTTTTAGACTTTTATATATGTATATCTGATTCACGCTGATACTCTAATATTCTTTTGTAGACAGTTCCACATTTTTGATATGTTCCATACCTGGTTCATCTGAGATAGTTGTATCTGATCTTGATATGTTCATTGGTTCTCTTATTTTGATAGATGTTTATATTGATGCACATGTGATTATGATCTTGGTCTCTTGATGAGTTAGATTAGATTTTGTGATGACATCATTTATGCTCTTTGATTTATTATTGATATATAAATGTATTACAAATGATGTTAAGTGAATATGAAAATGTATGTTTTTTAGATTTATGCAAATAAATGTATGGATGCACTTAAGATGTAAAAATAAATGCAATGCTTGTATGATTTGTTTTTGTATTTTCTCTTTCTCATTTATGAATGCAAAATGTATGTCATGGATATGCCAGGACATTAATATCATTAATATAGATTATGTAACTAACTTGGATTTCGGATGAATCGGGAAATCATTGTAAGCTCAAATCCTTATGTTGTTCATTTAAAATGAATCATGCAATCTCTAAATGCAACTACATGCATACTCTTAGGATTATTACTGATTTGTATATATTGTAGCATTTTTATCATCATTGGGCATTTTTGTAATGGACATCACTTGATAGTACAACTATCACTAATACCCAATTATATCATGAAAGTATGAATACTATGTGTATTGCATGCAATGTCACAAATAAACTTAAGCATCAAGGCATAAAAGCCAGGATGAAAAGTTAGTTATCTCCTTTTACTATTAAGAATCAGGTTTTGTTCAAGTGTAATGTAAGATATGTGACCCACAATGACCTTGAAAATTCATATCCTTGGGTACATAATGTAGCGTACACCTTAACAAGAATCTGATTTAGAAAATAGAAAAGGAAATTGTTTCAACCTCACCGTAGTTTACACATAACAAGAATCGAGATATATGTGGCTATCCACTCATGCTGGCAGCCCTTACCATAAATATCCAAGTTAGGTAAAATTTACATGATCATTGAAACAATCACCATATGTAGAAAACCAAGAAAACACTATGCCCCCTATCCTTGCGACTCTTTGTCTTTGAATAGACATCATGGTGTAACTCGAAAGACATAACAATCACCAATTGATAATCAATCAAAGAAAATTTATAACCGCTTAGATTCCCCTAGTGTGAAATATCATGGGAACATAAAAGAGTCATAATCAAACCAAGATCACACTATGTGTTTAAGTAGTATTGAGAAATACTATAGATTCATTTTTCAAGCGCAACAGAGATTCATCAATCAGAATTTGGAATTAAGCAATATGTTTTTCATGTCTGAGTATATAAGATTAATTTTTTAGCAATTGTAATCCAATGTAGTGTTTAGAAACACTGGTTGATTAAAGTGTTGAGAAACACTAGTACATTTTTAATTAACGTGTTGAAAACTAATAGTTCATTTAAAGTGTTTAATTAAAGTGTTGAGAAACACTAGATCCATTTAAAGTGGTTGTTTAAAGTGTTGAGAAACACTAGTATGATATCTGTTACAGGTAGGTGGTGTTGAAGACAGTGCTGCACACACAATCAAGGTTGGCCTCTATTTAATCAAGGTTGTAGTCAGAGTCCGTGGTGTCTCTCCAATCGGTTTGTACGTGCGTGACTCACTTAAGAGCCTAATTGATCACGCTGGCTCCTTAGGGATATTCACCTGATCCAGACTATCATCAACACGCCTCGCCCGAGCTTGGCTAAATAAGACAGAACTTTGGTTTGCGCCTTGTTTATATACCGGTCGGAAGGATTTCTCGGTTTAAGGTCGTCCTCCAAGGAAGAAACGCTTTCCCTGGACAGGCCTTTCTAAAAAAGAAAAAGGTTTGTAATCTAACAGTTTGTTCAAGTGCACCCAAAACTCAAGACACGAGGTTAATCGATTAAGCTCCAATTTGAAATGTGAATTAAGATATAACACCATACAAGCACGAATGTCCAATTTTAAACCCAAAAAGTAGGTGTTGTTTGCTTGTTCAATTTTAGAGCACCAAACTGAAAGATTTTTTGTCTTTGTTCAATTTTAAGCCTCACGTCAATTTTAAGCCCAAATCTGAAATATGAGGTGTGAAATAGTTTGCAAGCACTGTTCTTTTTAATCCCAAATTGACAAATGAATTCCTTTTAGTTTGTGTTGTTTAGACAAGTTAGTACCAAAAAAGGAATATTTGTAAAAAAATGAGAACTTTGAAGAAAATGAAATGGCGCTTACCAAAACTTACCCTCCTCTGTCCTTGATGACCTTTTACCCAATCCTGCACAGAAATCACAAAAAAATGTCAATTAAGAAAC
>MU224824.1:359737-390466 GCA_018584345.1 Thuja plicata
TTTATTTAAATAATCTTTGCTTATTTGTCTCAAAAGAGAATGAAGAGACAATTGTTTCTTTTCAAGAAACTCTTCATCCTCTTTCCATGGTTTTCTATAAATTGGACTTATTTTCTTCATTAGAGGACTTTTTGGAGAGCATCAATACTATAGGCAATTCACTTTTGATTTCATGTTTTTAAGCTCATTTGCATAATTAGGCTAAGATTTCAATTGGAATTAATGATATATGTTTTCATCTAATATTCATTTCCATATCTAGTATTTCAATTTGATGTTCTCAAAGTTTTGATAGATTGCAAGCAATTCAATTCTAGTTTAAAAAAGCAAATTCTTTTCATAGATTACAAGCTTTCAATTCTAGACTAAGATTATTTTCTTTCTTTTGATAGTTTAATTGCATCTTCACTTCCATAGAATAGCTGCAAATCATTCTTAGATAAGTGCAATTCAGTTTCTTAGTTTAATTGCATTTCTTTACATAGACTAGTTGCAGATTTCTCATAGAATAATGGCATTTCTCATTTTATTGCATTCTTAAATCCTCCATGTTAGGAATGGTTAGGTTGTTGGCTCTTGTTCTGAGGGTAAAACTCAACATCCACATCTAATTAGGAGGCAACAGGTCGCCTCAATCAAATTTGCAGAGCAAACAATTCATGTTTGTCTTTGTGAATTAAGCGATTGTGTAAGGATTATGTTGTGTTTGTGTTGAATTCAGAGGTCCACATTCAGCATACAACACTAGGTGAACAAATTGAGGAACTTCAATTGTTCCCAAGTTAACCATTTGTGTAGGTTCTATCAAGACTCAAGATCTTTCTTGAAAGTGCTCAAGGACTCAGGGAGGATATCAAGAATCTCATATTTAGGTGCCTCTGAGAGGTTTTCACCATCAGATACGTCTTTTATTTTTACTTTTTTAGAATTTGATACTACCACAATGTGTTTTTCACCATCATTTCTTTGTTTCTTTTTATTTTTCAATTTGTGACTAAGAAACTTGATAGCCTCCTTTGACATGTTCACGCTCCTTGCATTGGTGGAAGAAGGATAAGGTTCACAAGCATTTAGATAACAGGCGAAAGTGTAGTCATTAGGGAAGTTCATAATAGGAGTAGGATCTAAATTCATCCAATCAATTAGGTCAAGGTTTATCAAGGATAATGAATCAGAGTTTGGTAAGGACAGCATCGAGTCAGCGTCAAAACTATTAACTGACAAGACATGTTCTGTTAAGTCAACTTCTACAACGTTTAGATCATCAAGAGTTAAATCATCATTAATAGGGTCGTTGTTAGTAATATTCAAACCTAACTGTAGTGGCTCATCAATTGAGCTTCCTTCTTCTTCTCTCAAAAAAATGAAACTCATTTCTTGTAGTCTTAGAATGTCCTCTAGACCTAGTAAAACACTAGTTTCTTCATCAAGAATCCTAGGTAATGGTATCTCATCTGACTCTGGAACAGCAACAGTGTTAGGGGAAGTGTTAGAACTCTCTCCTTTTTCCAATATAAATGAAAATGTATGAATCACATCCACTTCAATGTCCATAGTACCATTAGACAAGTAATCCCATTTATAATCATGTGAGTCTATTATTTCATCATCTAATTTGTTTAGAAACTCAACAATAGTTACTTGATGTACCCTATTAGCCACTTGTAGATCAAAGTGAGGTAAGTCTAGGACATGTGAAATTGTGACCAACTGCCCCCAGTTAGGATGTACATCTTTTTATTGGGGTGTTTCTTCAGAATTTTCTTCTATCAATGGGACTTCTGGAGAGTCTTCTATTGTTTCCTCTACTTCTTGAATAGTAGCTTGTGTTAATAAAGGAACACGAGTCTCTTGTTGTGCTATGAAAGTAGGTACATATTTTTCTTCTTGATATTTGGGATAATTTGTACCAATATGCAATAATCTCTCATAGGTCCATGGTTCTAATTCTATTTCTTCTTCTTCATTGTCACTTCCTTCATCAAAGATTGGACTATCTCTTGAAGTAGGGTTTTCAAATTTGTTATTGAAACCTAATCCTATTTTGTCTTTGGTATTTCTGAATTCCATGTGTATAGGTTAAATAAGTCCTTTTCCTTTATCTCCTAAAGGTCCCTTCCCTTTATATCCCATTTGTTTGAGAATTTCATATCCTTTACCATATTTTTATGGGGATATCTCCACATGTTTTACCTCATTTTCTTTTGGTTCCAATTTATAGAGCCAAGCCAAGACTTCTTTTTCTTCTTTTTCATCCTCTTGAGAAGTAGATGCTCTAACCATACTAGTTGCTTTGTGAATGTCTAGTTCTTTAGATGTAGTAGGTGTGAAAGATGAGGAAGGTTTCCCATAAGATCTTGGAGACACATGAAGTTCTATCAATGATGGGGTCATGTCTAGCTTGTATTCTCCCATACTAGTTTCTTCAAGTTTTAGTTTCTTTCCAAAGCTTCTAATCACCATGTCTTTAGTAGTTTCAAGTACAGTTTCCTTTGGAACTTCCTTATTATGAGGAACCATTCTATCTTCTTTGACATTGTTGCAAGTATAATTGGCATATGTAGTAACTGTTACTTCCACCCCATTATGTGGGAATTTGATACATTGGTGGTAAGTAGATGGTACCACTTGCATTTCATGAATCCAAGGTCTCCCTAATAGTATGTTGTAAGCCAAGGGTAGATATAGAACTTGATAGATCACGTTTCTTTCAAATGGTCCTATTCTGATTGGTAGAATAATGAGGCCTTTAGATGATCTTTCTTCTTCATCATAAGCTTTGATAGTTATATTTCTTCTTGATTCAATGGTTTGTTCTGAAAGACCCAACTTCTTTATCAGATTGAGAGTGCATATGTTCAAACCTATGCCTCCATCTATCAAGACACGTCTGACATGGGATTTGTGAATTAGGACTTCAATGTGTAGGGGTTGGTTATGTGGATGAGTCAATGATTTTTCATCTTCTTTTGAAAAAGAGAGATAGTGTGTTGTTGAGATATGATTAACCACTGCCTGGAACTTGTTTATATCAATGTCTTTTGGAACATTTGTAGAATGTAGGGCTTGTTCAAGAAATTCCCTATGCACTGAGGAGATTTTGAGTAACTCAAGTATAGAAATTTGAGCAGAGCTTCTTTGCCATTGATCCACCAAATTAAATTTTTTTGTAGGAATGGTAACTGTTTGTCTTGTTGCTGCTCATTTGGGAATAGTGACAATAGGTACTTTTGAGGATGTTTCTTGTTTTGATGAGGAGCTAGCTCCTTTGATTGTGACTTGTGCTTGACTTTGAGTCACCGCATTTGATTATATGGATGTGTCTTTGGCACCTTTAATAGTGATCACATTGACTGATTCGTAATTAATGTCCAACATGTTGATCACATTATTGTTATTGGAGTATGTGTAATTCACTTCACTTCATTTTCCTTTAGAAGCTTCACCTTTTTAATAATTAGGAAACGGTTTGTTAAATGTTGTATGGTCTTCATTAGTGGTGTGTCCTTCCACTTTGATCTTGCCTCCTTCAATAAGGTCTTGTATAACATGTTTAAGCCTAACACAATTATTAGTCTTATGTCCCTTGTTTTTTGTGAAAGACACAATAAGAATTGTCATCCCACCATCTCGGTTTGACTTCTGGTTCCCATGGTTTTAATCGGGAATTGTAAGAACTTTGTTTTCCAATAATGTCTTCAAAACTGTCTCAAAATTTCTCCCAAAGGAGTGAATGTTCTTTAAGGTCTAGAAGTCCATGGTCTACTCTTTTTTTTCTCATTGTTTTCTTTAGGTAGTTTGGTTATGACCTTGGCCTCTTTGTTTTCTTGCAAATTTTTCATTATATTGAACAATGTTGGTTTAGGATTAGCATTGGATGCATCTACCACTCCATCGTTAACAAGGTTCTTGTTTTATTTCCACCATTTAGGCTTGTTGTTGTAGTTGGTAGATTTACTATCATTTTGAAGTGTGATTTCTCCTTTCTTAACCATGACCTCTTCAATACGGATGGCATTTTTTATCATCCTATCAAAGCTAGGTGAATCTTTCATTTTCAAAGCATAGTTTAATTTAGGTATCAAGTTGTTAATAAATATTTCTATCTTTTCCAATTCGGGAATAGCTCTTGAATACCTAGCAAAGATTTTCCTCCACCTTTGTAAAAAGTGTGTGAAGGATTCACCGGTTATTTGTTTTGTGTTACATAAGTCCATCATGGTTATGTCATGTTGTATATTTTAGGAATAATGTTGGAGAAAACATTGCATTAACTCCTCAAAATATTTCACCTTAGGTGTGAGTTTGGAGAACCACTCCATAGCATTTCTGCCTAAACTTCCCAAAAATAACCTCATTAGGTATGTAGGTTCATGCATGTACTCTATGGTTAGAGCACAAAACTCTCTCACATGGTCATGCGGATCAGTCTCTCCCATATACTTTTTATATTTAGGCCTTGCCATGTTGGGAGGAAATGGAATCATGTTGATACTCTTGTCAAAAGGAAATGGATAAATGTAGTCCAAAGAGTATTTTTTTGTTGGTTTGACCTTCTCTTGTTTGAGTGTTGCAAGTTTGGCTTGCATCAAGGTCAATTTTTTGGTGAGAATAGAGATAGGGTTTGGTATCTCTTTTTCCTTTATTCTTTCAACATCATAATCTTTAGGGATTTTGACTCCAAGGGACGCAAGATGTAGAAAGTATTTTTTCTTGTCTTCACCAATGATCTTTTCCAATGCCTGTTGGAATTTTCTACTTTGTCGAAGTCTGTTATACTCTTCCTTGGGTACGTCTCCATCACTATCCAAGTCAAACAATGGATGAGTAATGTGAATTTGTTCTTCACTACTATTGTCTTCTTGTCTTCATTTTTTTCATTGTTGTATTCTTCAAAAGTTGTGCTTCCATTGCAGGTGATTCTGTGTCAAATAAGGGATTATGAGATGTTTCTCCTTGTTGAAATTTTAGCAATCTAGGAGGTACTTCCAATTCATCAACAAGATACTTGTTGTGTCTTGTGTTAACCATGAAGTTGAATCTCAACTATGTCAAAAGCTTTCCAATAGTATCAAGTGGAGTCTCAAATTGTCCAAGTAAGTGTGTCCAAGTAGTAAAGGATTGTTTTTGCTTGATGGAAGTAAATGACTCTAGCGTCAGAGGGTTAGAATGCCTTGATAGTGAGCTGGGAATCAAGTTGTTTTGAAAAGTGAGTAGACCACACGTTTTAAGACCAATTGTGAGAACCCAAAAGGACATACAAGGTAGACTTCTAAAAAAAAATTGAAACAGCGACTGGTGGACCAGAAAAATCAATAGGACCAGACTAAAGAGCCAAAAGGGTACCCAAATATACTAAATTTATCTAAGATACAAATCTACAAGTGCCCACTATCCTAAATGTGACACACTGAATGTGAGGTTTTGTTTAACCAGATGCGAGATTTGATATCCTGGATGTGAACTTTGATATACAACATGCAAGATTTCTCCCCAGATGCGATGCAAAAATGAAAAAAAATGAGCCTTCTCCATAGATATGAGCTAATGCAACTAGAAGCAACCTAAGACAGACCAGAAATGAGCCTCTGATGTTTTGACATGTTTTTATCTCAAAATACGTGAAAATTTGTTTGACTGTAAGGTTTTTTTGAGACTTTCCAGTGAGCTGAAAATAACATGTATATCAGGGAATAAATATTATTTATTGTTTTTGGAGTTATTTTTTTAATGATTTTAAAGCACATCAAGCAATGTTTCTTTGTTAAGGGTGTTAAAAACACTTTTCCTATTCCCTAGTTTCTAAGAATAGAATGAAAATCTTTGCTCGTAAACTCACGTACACACTCAATTGCTAATCAGAATATGGCCATCACCAAGCACGCAATGGCTCTAGTCATGATGTCATATTATCCAACTCTAAATGCAAGTGAGGGCACGAAATGACAAGTATCTTGGGGCAATTATTATTTGCCTTGCACAAAGATTATCACCCTTTCAGAGATGAATCAGGTTTGTTTTGACTACAAGTGTTTTGTATTTTTGGGCATCTATTCGTAATCGTCCCCCATAGAATTGCACAAGGAAAAATTGAGGCGTATAGCCCTATGAGTACTCAAATATGTGTAGTCTCGTAAGCAAGATTCAAGCGGCTCCGCTCTACAAACATTCAAGCATGTTCAAGGAATGATGTTGAAATTCCAAGAACAAAACCGATTACATCTTCTGAGGCTTTAGCCTACAAGGAAATAATTATTTATAGTGAGGTAGAAGGGTTGGCGTAAAACCTGTCCTCACTTGGGTCGTCCTGGGAGATTTTCTCCTGAACCAGCAGACCGTCTAATGTTTTGAAAGCATAACAAAGGATTGGCAAGCTTAGGAGTTCTAGATTTATGATTCTTTAAAAGAATAAGAGCGTACTCTCCTATTCCATGTTGTTTTCTCCCACAAAAACTTCAATAAATTCTTTCCCTCAAATGACTTCACTCAAAACTCAATCTCCCATGACGAGTTTTTGATTCCTCCACTTGGAAGGAAGAGAAAATCCTTTAGTGATACCAAATGATAAGCTTAAGTTTGATTCTTAATTCCTATTTTATAAAACACAAAGTACTTGAAAATAAAATATTTTAATGTTCAATTTCCCCAAATTTAGGTGATTTGCTTGTTCAATTTCTATCCAAAATTAGACAATGAGTTGTTCAATAATCCCATAATATTTAGTGCTTTGTGTTATATTCAATCTCTATCCAAAGGAATTAGACAATGAATCTTGTTCAATTATCAACAATATTTAATGTTTTGTGTTGTTCAATTACTCTCCAAAATAAATTTAAACAATGATGTTTGACTTTGTTCAATTATCCCCAAATTCTTCTCAAGTCCTAAATCAATTTTTGAGTTTCTGATTTTCCGTGAAGGAAAAGAGCATAATCCTCTGATTGATTTAGTAAATGATTAGAAAATGTTATTAGTTTCAAAACCTTGAACAAATAAAATCAAATGAAACCTTTAAAACACCTGCAAACCACAAGTTAGTAATTTCTCTCCACCTTTTTGAGAAAAAAGGCCCTGACAGCAATCTGCAATAAAAAATTAGGTTGTTGAAAGGGCAGAAGCAAACAAGATCACAAGATTAGTGGTTAGAAAATTTATTATTCAAATCAAATGACAAGATTTGATTGCCTTTCCCAAAAATGATCCTAGAAACCTTGTATACGATCCAATTTCCCAGATGAGATCATTTACACAAAAGGCGATACAAGATATACCGGATGTGAGCCTTTACCGAAAATGACTTGGGTTTCCCTGGATGCGATCTCTAAAATTAGGGATGCAATCCAATTTCCTCAATGTGATGTCATTTCCTGCATGTGAGCCTTGGTGACTAAATGTGACTCTATACCTAAAAATAGAGAAGACAAATCAACCAAAAATGAATAAAAAGTGAGGTAAAATATGAGGATCAGCCCCACGGTGGGCGCCAGAAATGTGTGTGTTATTTTGTGTACCTGTTGTCTGCAACACAACACTTCAATAAGTCATTATATTAGTGAAAAACAAGAGTTAGCAAGCATATCAATAACTAAAATCGGCCTATTGCTTCCTATCTAAGAAGAGTGTGAAGAATGCTATAATTTTCGTCAGATTATGCATTAATTAGTGACATATACAACTTAGAATGGAAGATTTGAATGAATTTACTCTAAATTCTCAAGAGATGTTCATTTTAAAGCTCCAAAGTGAAAGATTATAACAATGCTATGAAAGAATAAGCTAAAATGCATTAAGATCTGTGAAAATAAGAGCAGCATAAGTTTGTAAATTAACAATTAAGAATTAGGGGCCCATTAAGCTTAAAATTCATTCCATTTATAGAAGAATTTGGTGAATGAGAGGTTAGGATTGAAAGTGGAAGAGAGGTGGAGATTGAATCTTTGGTGATCCATGTGAGGTGATCCAAGAGATTTAACTCTCATTGGCTAGGGATTTGACTTTCCCTTTTGCAAATGGAGTTGTAATTAGGATTTATTTAATTCCTTTTAATTAATTACTTTAGCCATGTTTTTTATTTGTTTTTTATTGAATTGAATTGATTTGATTTAATTGGCTAAGGCAATTAATGTAATTTAGTGATTAAATCACTTAGGAGATTAAATTTGATTTAAATGAATTATGCCAATAAATTGAAGAATTATCTTGACATAATTAGGGGTATGATCACACTTAGGGAAAATAGGGTCTATGGTCAGAGTAGACCAAATTAGGGTGGTTACACATGTCACTATGTCTCATCGTGGCCTCCATCCTGTGGGTCGATACTAATCTAGGTCTGTCATCTGGCATGGCCTTAAGAATCACCTGTTGATTACCTGCATAAACTCTAAGTGTTTCATCTTGTGATCAATGGTGTACCTCCCTAGATTCTGCATACCCAATATTGCATCAAAACTATCTAGGTCAATGACATAAAAAATTTCCACTAGAAGGTAATCTCCAAAGTGAATTGGAAGACTCGAGATCTTCCTTGTACAGCTCCATAAGTCCCCTCCTGCCACTTTGACCTCAAACTCTGGAATGTCATCTACCTGTAACCTCCTCTTGGAGACCAAACCTATGCTAATAAAATTATGTGTAGCACCTGTATCTAAAAGTAAAACAATCCTCTTCCCTCTAACCATGCCCTTCAAATGGAAAGGGTGACATGCAGGAATCCCTAAAAGGGGTGCCAAAGTAACCGGGGGATTCTCGTGGGGGGCTTTCTTCTTCTTTCCTTCTGACGATGGCTCTACCTGAGTCTCCTCATCATTGTCCCCCTCATTGCTTCCCTCACACTGCTCATACTCATCCTTAGAAGCTACCTCAATATAATGTAGTTTGTCTTTCCCAAGGAACCTATGATCTGGAGTCCAAGGCTCCCCGCAGGTAAAGTATAACTTCCTCCACCTCAACTCATTTTTAGTCTCAAAATCTAGCCTAGTAGGCACACTCTTATTTTGATTTTTACCTTTCTGGAATGAAGAGGATCCCTTGAAGGGTTTCTTAGGTGGCTATAAAATGGAGGATGGTGAGTCCAAATCATGAGCTAACTTAATAGCATCATCCAAGGTGTCTGGTTTGAGAACTCTAACCAACCCTATGAATTTATCATACAAGCCCTCAATGAATAACATTATCTTTCTATTTTCTGACATGTCAGGTACCATAATGGAGATCCTCTTAAACTCATCAATGTAATGCTCCAATAACCCACTCTTCTTTAGCTGAGCTAGCTCCCTATAGTTGACCTCTATGTCTTTCCTATCAAAATGAGTGATCAATCTTGTGTTGAAGATCTCATAGGAAGCAATCAATCCATGATCATGGGTGACAAGGTCATGATGTCACCAATCATACACAGCTCCCTCTAAATGCATAGTGGAAAATTTAATTGCCTCAGTCTCTGACATGGGTTTGAGAGTCAAGAAAGTATTGAGCTTGTGAATCCAAGCTCTAGCGGATGTCCTACCGCTTCCATCAAATGTAGGGAGAGTCAACTTTTTCATGGCATGTTTTAAGTCATTTTTTGCAGCCCTGGGTCTCCTATCCTGTTGGTTCCTGCCAAACTCTCTCTTCTGAACCATGTACTATGGAAAATTCAAATCTCTTTGACATGATTTTGTAACATATTCCACTTGTCATGCATGGTCATCACATTCTCTGGGAGAATGTCTGCGGCCTCTGGTGGTGCTCCCTCTTCCCCTACATTATTATCCACAAAGTTTGGCATAAGGGGCCTATCAGATGTACAAGTGGGGGGCCTAACTACCCTAGGTGATCCCGGTGTATGACCTCTAGTACTGTGATGGCTAGTGGGTCTCCTGACTGTAACTGATAACTGTTGGATAAACCATGTAAGTTGGTGTAATACATCAGCAATATGGTCCTGTCCATCTCGTATCTGTCTCATTGTCTCCTTGGCCTATCTATCTCCCTCACCAGTCATTTTCCCACATGGAATATCCTATTCCAAAACAAATTCCTCATTTTTTGCATGACTGGTCTCAATGTCAACCTATGTAGAAGAATCTTTATGTTCCTGCTCAACCCTGTTATGTCTAAATCTAGGTATCCTCTACCTGCTATGCATATCTGGCTAACATGGCTACTGCTAGACCAGATTGAAAATTTGATTATAATAATCTCACTAGGATGGAAAGATCAAAGCTCTGATACTACTGTAATGATTTTATCTTCCTGTTATGAGAATTTTTCTGCAATAAAGTTTGATTTCTGAAGTTTGAACTAGTCTAGTTGGTTGTGGAGTGTAAATGCAATTGTTACTTCACTCAAATGTGCAGTGCATCAAAGGCAATGTAGTAGATAGATTCCTTAAGATTCTAACCGCTAAGTACATTTATCATACATTCTTAAATAACAGATGTTACAGATACAGTCATTCAATGATTTGACATTGCAGTGATTTAATATAAAATTATAGTTTTAGCCACAATCATAAATTGGACTGCAAATTCAATTCAAAAAAATAATGTTACCAATGATAAGTTTACAAGGAGTTCTAATAAAAACATGCACCTTATTATGTGACGTTGGGTGTTGGACTTGTCTGCAGCTAATGACACCGTGCTGGATGGAACGAACTCTCCTTGAATATCCGTGTTGTTATGTTCTGCCACAAAGATACTCTAGTCTCAGCCACTACACATAGAAAATGCTATGCTAACAATGCATTCTAAATTTTGGCCACTAAACACAGCCACTGGTGTTGGACAATGAAATTCCACTTCCTACAAAGTCTCCAAGCCAACTCGTGGAAGGGGGTTTCTGATGTCGTGTCCACCCTGCCATATTTTGTAACACTGCTTGTTATTCTAACAGCCCCCCATAATTCTCGATGACTTATGTTATAGTGTAAGGGAAGTCATAATGGTCCTTCGCTTATACCTTTAGTCATGTGGTTAATATTACGTTTGCAGTGTGTGGAAGCTAACACGTGTTATGCTAGTGTGACTCGACAGCGTGAACCAATAACTTGAAGCATAGGCCAACAATCAGACATGGGATTATGTCTTTCTACCTTCTGCTATGATCACCAGTTGTTAATCCTCTTAAACTCAGGTGGCCCAAAATCTGATAACACCTTCTATCATCTAGTGTGAGATATAACTAGTCTGCAAATAACTCACGTCATTGCTTCCTATACTTGTCGTGGGATGCTTGAACACTATATTTTTCTGATAAATTTAAATCTAGAGCTATTCTTTATTTGTTTAGAGTTGTTTAATCACTAGAAAATTTTACTTTCATACTCACACAATTAGAGTCCAATGTGAAATCTGGATGATCTCACCAATGAGAGAATGTTGGGGCTACGTCCAAATTCTCATTTTCCTCAAGGGGTTGCATCCTCAAGAAATAGGTCAGTCACAAATGCAACCAGATAATGAATTCTTATTTATAATAATTCTCATGGTCCTTTTCCCAAGAAATCTTCTTACTTTTATAACCTTGAAGTGAGGGAAAACTCCAAAAACAAGCAATGTGGGATAAAGAAGCTCACTTAAGTTACTTTAAGTCACTTAAGTCACTTTTATAAAATAAAGTAACTTAAATTCATAAAGTGACTTTATAAAATCCTTTTAAAAAGTAAAGTGGCTTTACTTTATAAAATGAGCCCAAATAAATAAAGCTCGCCCACTATAACATGTGACTGGATGACATCCTCTGAAAGGGCCCTTAGTATATCTGGATGTGGGAGATAGACTAACCTAGCGCCAAAATGGCCTACTGCGGGATTGGGGACATTACAAGAAGGATAGAGAGGAAAATGGTGAAATGAAGATCACTAGATGAAGGCTAATGGTTTATAAGTTGATGACTAAGTTCATTCCAGAAGATTATGAGTTGGAATTGTTGAAGTTGTAGAAATTGAAGAAGAAGGATATGAGAGTGCAAGAATATACTAAGGAATTTTATAAGATGACAATTAGATTTGGACATCGAGAGATATCGAGAGAAAAAGGTGGCTAGATACATTAATGGATTGAGATTTACAATTTAGGATGAGCTAAGTATGTTGAGGATTAATAAAGTGGAGGATGCTTATCAATATTTTCTTAAGGCCACAGATAAGGTAAAGAGGAGACATCAGACTAACTCTAAAGGGAAGGATAAGTAAGTGGGTAGAAATGGAAAAGATAATAAGATATTTGAAGATGAGTCAAAACCTAAGTGGAATAAATAACCTGATCAAAAAGAACATGGAAGAGGAAATGGTAGCAAAGAGTTCAGTGGTACTTGTTCAAGTGTGGTGGCATAGGGCATAGCTTTTCAATGTTCTGAGGGATCTAGTAAAAGCTTGGGATAATAGAATCTTGTGGCACATGAGGAGAAGACTGTTGATGCACTCTTAGAGAGTATCGTAGAACCCGAGATGGGAGAGTTTGTTATGCTTAGGAGAGTTCTATTGAGAAAGAATGAATTTTAACCTTATTAAAGGAGGAACTTGTTTAGGACTGTATGAAATTAGGAGGTAAATCTTGTTAGGTTATTATGGAGAGTGGAAGTATCGATAATATGGTATCAGAAGAGATGGTGCAGAAGCTTGTCTTGAAGAATCTTACACATTCGTGTCTTTATGGGATAATTTGGTTCCAAGATGATCATATGGTGGATGTGAAGGAGCAATGTCTAGTGAAATTCAACATTGGACCTTTCAGGGATGAAGTATTATGTGATTTTGTATCTATAAGTTCTTGTCATGTTTTATTGGGTAGACCTTGGCAATATGATAGGGAAGCTATCTATGATTGTAGAAGAAAATTGGTCACAATAGAGAAAGATGGAAAAAGGTTTTCTTTGGTTCCCTTGAAGGAGGAAGAAGGGAGAAATTAAAGGAATTTGAGTATTGTAAAGAGTTACTGTTATAAGAAATAGAGTTTAGAGGTTATGTTGAAGGAAGGATTGGATCTGAAGAAGGATCTAGTGATTGGATCTGAAAACATGAAGGTCCTGAATTAAAATAGAGGTAAAGTTAAGTAGCAGAAGACTTTGGTTGTTGATCAGATGGAGTCTTTTGGCAGAAATAAATCAAATGTGCAAAAGAAAAGAGGTGGTGGTAAAATTCCTTTACCTTATGTAGATTTGAGACAGGAAAGAGAGGGTTTAGAGTAGAAGAAGTTGGTGGATTTGATAGAAGGTAGAGTGGAGGTACATAGAAAGAAAGTTGCAGATAAAGAAGATATTTGGGTCAAGAATGAGCATGAGATTTTAATCATGAGTCATGTCAGTTTTTCATAAGATCCTCTTATGGAACATATTTTATCACCTGGGGTGTCTAATGTAAGAGAATCCTTGGGTCATTGGCAATCTTGTATCACCATAAAAATATTTCCTTTTAGTTTGTTCTTAGTTTTGTTTAAGTTAGCCAATTTTTGTGTTTTTAGTGGCATACCTTGGATTTGGATTGTTTGTTCCTGCAGAACTTAGGGTATGTTTTGGACATCACGATTTTCTTATGTTTGGGTTTGCATCTCATTTGGAGACTTTTCTATGGAGATATTGTGGATTCTTGTTTGGTTCTATATGTTCTTAATATTCTAATGGTCAATTGGATTTTTTGATATCATGCACCATTTCCTTGGTGTGTGCATCTTTATAGTATATCATTATATGTTTGTGAGCTCATGGATGACCTCCCTTTGGGTGTGAAGTTTATTTCGAATCCTTTTGAGGTAGTTCTTCTTTATTTGGTTCATGGCCTATATTTTTGTATTACATTTTATTGTTCTTGGAAAATGTAATAGATATGGGTTGACATGTTTCTCACGAAGGATCTATATATTGAGTCATTTGATCTTTGTTGAGGAGAGACATCAATAGTAGAGGATTAGTAGAGGGATTTTGAGTAACCTCTTATAGGTAGCATATAGTTTTAATTGGGAATGTAATCCTTAATTGTAAAGTGACATGTTGCAGGCCAATCTAATGTAATTCTTTGACTCTGATAATACAAAGATTTAATGTAGCATGTTGTTTATCATTTCTTGTGTCTAGTGTTTATTGTTTCCACTATGTAACTTGGGCTGTATGGTTTGGACCATCTCCATTGGGGACACTCCTACCATGAATGCATCACTTTAGTAGTAGATCTAAAGAATATGGACAGAGAAGAACCTTATGCCAAAATCTAGGCAAAATTTTGAAGGATGATGGTGAGTGGGGAAACCTTGTCTTGGACTACATTGAGCAAGGCAACCTTGTCCAAAAAATTTCAAATTTGTGAAAAAGTGTCTCTAGTTCTTTTGATACTCAATCTAAATTTTAATCTATGTCTTTTTTGACTATCACCTACACATAGACATAGAGAATTTGTTTGGTTGAAGGGGGTGTGCCTAGGTCAAACACCAGTTTAGGAAATAAACTTTATAGGCATTCTTTATGTCAAAATCCTCATGAAGATGTTGATGTTGACTTAGTTGATCGTGGATGTCCTCGTGAATACTATACATGTGAAATTCACTCCTTCTCTTCAATGCTTCAAATAATGCTTGATCACTTTCTCTTATGATTCTTGAGATCTCGAGTACTTAATTGAATTGAATTGATGGATTGCCTTATGTTCAAATAAAGGAGGGGAAGCTTTCTCTTATACCTCTCCTTGGCATTTTAGTTTTGAAGTTTCAAAGCAAGCTAACATGGGATAATTTTCCTGCTCCTACAAGCTAGACATTAGAGGGTTTGAATTGGGGCCTTGATTATTAGGACAAGGTCGTCCTAGCACCCTATTTGGGACTATGTTGCTCCAAGAAACCTAGTCCTAGGATAAGGTCATCCAAGGTGATTTATTCTTGGTTCAAGGTTACCTTAGGTGGCCTGGTCCTAGGACAAGGTATCCCCAAGTGACCTAGTCCTTTCAATAATGCTAGGGAAAAATACCCAAGGTCCAAAATGTAGAGAACCTATATTTTAAACCAGTGCAAGCATGATCGAGCATAGGAGGTTAGGAACATTAAAGTGAGGCCTAGGTGAGAAAGAAATTATATGCAGATATATCTTATGACACCACATTTAGCCACCACATTAGTGAGATTATGAACTTGGATTCATACTTTTGGTAAAGTAGAACATAACATTGAATTTTTTTATCAAGGTATTAAAGAGACAAGAAACACCAAGACCCCAAGTAAATTAGGATCTTATCAATCTAAAAACAAGATGAAAGGATAAACACATGAGATAGAGAGAAAAGGCATGACTATGCTGGCCTAGTAAGATTAAGATTACTATGAGTCATGTGTAGAGATATTGGTGCAAAGGATAACCAAACAAAGCATTGTTCATAAGAAAATCTGCCAAGAGAAGATTACAAAGTGAAAGACATACTTTTCTAAGTAACATGGAAAAAAAATGACTGTAAAAATTGTTTTTTTGTGTGTGTATAAAGTGTAATAAATAGCAGAGTGTATTCCCACACATTAAAGCAATTTTGTATGCCTTACAAGGAGCGATAAATTTAAGGTAGCATACATAAAACCAAAAGAAGAGCATAGGTAGTGGAACAATGTGAACAGTGGAAGAAGAGAACATAAGTTAAGAAAATAGAAGTATTTTTGTGTCAACATGGTAGAGACCAAAAAGATAAATTTTGATTCCTTGCATTGTCCCCAAGTAGACAAAAAAAATTCACATTTAAGACAATAGCACATGTACGACTTATAGAAGAATTGAGTTACAAATAGAAGGGTGTTGTGTCATGATAGGTTTAGTCCCTTTATTACATTGCACCAACAAAGCAACAAGGGTCATCAAAAGAGAGCTTAACATAACACAAAGGTAATATAAAGTGACACGTCATGTTGAAGTGTGTTACGTACAATCAAACACACAAAATAATCTATTGTACAAGCAAATCTATTCAAGCATAGCGTTCCCCTCCCAATCTTTCACACTTAGGGATGGTGGAAAAGATTCAAGAAAAGAAATATAAATAAAAATAGATTCACAAGAGAACAGGAGAGTAGACAAAGTATTGCGGATGGGAGACAATGAACCATCCAGGATTGCTCTCAAGGTAATAAATGAAGATTATTTCTTGGAACATGAGGGGATTAAATAGGCCCCATAAACAGGACATTTTGAGAAATTTTTTTAGGGATCAAAAGCCAGATATCATCCTCATTCAAGAAACTAAAATGGCTAAAGATAAAGTGGAAAAGTTCAAAAAATTTAAAAATTGTGGTGTTGTGGGATGCGGCTCAGTTGGGGCCTCTGGGGGTACTACTTCCTTCTAGAACTTTAATACTATTCAAGGGGATATTATTAAGTCAAAAAGTAACATCTCTTCTATTTGGTTTAATCATATTCAAGATGGCTTCACTTGGGTTCTTTCAAACATCTACGCACCCAACTCTAAAATTGGCAAAGATAGATTTTGGTGTAAACTGGAAACAGATAGAAGAAACTTTAAGAATGATTACTAGATGGTGGTTGGAGACTTCAATACTCCTCTCTGCAACTCTAAAAAATATGGAGGTATTTCTTCTCAGATTGATAGTGGGGTGGCTCTTATGGATTTCATTAATAATCAATCCCTCTTGGACCTTGATCTCAAAGGTAGCAACTTTACTTGGTCGAATAGAAGAACTGGGGATGACTTGATCCAAGTTCACCTAGATATGACCCTGATTTCTATGGATTTGATCCTCCTTTATGAGTTATCCTTATCTACCCTTCACCGTGTTGGTTCTAACCATTCTCCCATTTCTATCTAGGTGAATCCTCTCTCAGGTAAGATAAACTACCCCTTCAAATTTGAGAAAATGTGGATTCAGCACCCTAACCTCACTAGGAACATTGTTGATTGGTGGAATGTCCAAGTGAAAGGAAAAAAAATGTACAAAGTGGTTCAAAAACTTAAAATGATAAAGAACAAAGTTAAAGTTTGGAACAAAGAATATTTTGGGGACATCTTCAAAAATAAAATCTCTATCCAAGCTGACCTCCAAAATATCCGACAAACTATCCAGCTGGAGGGTTTGACTGAGGAGAACAAACTTAAGGAAAAAAAAATTCAAGCTGATTATCATAACATCATCTCTAAGGAGGAAGTTTTTTGGAGACAACTATCCAGAGCTCTATGGCTCTGTGCGGGGGATAAGAATACCCGGTTCTTCCATCTGACTATCCAGAAACACAAGGTTGCTAAAAGGATAGAGCATATCAATGGTACTCATGGTAGGTTGAGTAAGGAGGAGGATATCAAAAAAGAATTATCAGGTTATTTTTCTTCTCTTCTCAAAGTTGGCCCTGATCTCTCTAAAGAAAACCAACAGCTGCTTTTGGATTCTATTTTGTGCATCATGACCAAAGCTGATAATATGTTGCTGAGTAAAATCACGTCTACTAAAGAAATCAAAGTTGCGGTCTTCTCTTTTGAAGGAGAAAAATCCCCAGGTTTGGATGGATTCCCTCCATTTTTCTTCCAAGATTTATGGCACATTATGGAGAAAGATATTTCATATGCATTGAAAGAGTTCTTTGGTTATAGCTCCCTTTTGAAGGAAGCTAACTCTACTTTTTTTGTCCTAATTCCTACGAGACCGGGTGCTGATAATTTTGATAGTTTTAGACCAATCAGCTTGTGTAACACCTTCTATAAGATCATCTCTAAAGTCCTCACAGTTTGTATTCTGAAGCTCCTCCTGGATATTATTTCCCTCTAGAAAAATGGGTTTGTCCTAGGCTAACAGATCCTTGATTCTATTATCTTTGTTCATGATAATATCCACTCTCTAGAGGCCTTGAAAAAGGATGGGTTCCTTATGAAGGTTGATCTATCAAAGGCCTATGATAGAGTGGATTGTAATTTCCTTTGTAAATTTCTTTTATCCTTTGGTTTCTCATTGAAAGTTGTTGGCCTTATTCAACAACTCATTTCCTCTCCTTCAATATTTGTGTTGGTGAATGGCTTTGCTTCTAATTTTTTCTTCCCTTCTAGAGGGCTCCACTAAGGGGACCCCATATCCCCCATCCTTTTTTCTATCATGGTTGAAATCCTTGGGAGATTTTTCTCTAAATGGGTCCTGGAGGGTTCGATTCAGGGTCTCCTCCCCTTGTCCTCATGCTCCCCTAGCTCCCACGAGCAATTTGTGGATGATATAGTGCTAATGGGTTCTTTCTCAATTAAATAAGATAAAGCTATCAAGAAGGCTCTAGATACCTATTCCTTTGATATGGGACAATTCATCAACTGGGAGAAAATCTCCCTCTTTTTTGTCAACACCCCTTTTGCGAGATAGCAGAGATTGGCGACCATTCTTGGTTGTGCAATAGCCTAGTTTCCCTCCAGCTATTTGGGCCTCATGTTGGGCTTGAAACCTCTAGATTATTTCTGGAATGCTATTGTGGATAAGATCAACACAAAAATTGTTGGATGGAAAGGGACCCTCCTTAGAAATGCTAGGAAAATCCTTTTGCTCAAGAGCTCTCTGTAGAATCTCCTTGTTTATGAACTGAGCCTCTTCAAAATTCCAACAAAGATTGCTGACATTATTGAGAAATTATAGAAAAGACTCTTGTGGTTGAGCACAGAGGAAAAAATAGAATCCATCTTGTGTCTTGGGAGAATGTGTACAAGCCTCTTAAACATGGGGGTCTTGGCATCAGAAAAATTAAGGATATCAATCTAGCCCTCCTAGCTAAACAAAGCTGGAGAATTCTTGGAGAAGAAAAAGGTTGGAATAAAATCCTTAATTCAAAATACCTTTTTTCTACTCCCTCTATTGAGTCCTTCCTCTCCTCTCTCGTCACTGTGCAAGGATCTGTGCTATGGAATATTATCTTGAAAGCTAGACCTCTTACTGCTAAAGGGGCTTGTTGGAAAGTTGGAAATGGTCAGAAAATCAACTTTTGGGATGGTCTTGGTTTAGGGATAAACCCCTCATCCAGTACCCTGATATGGCCCAATTTGCAAAAAATTTCTCCCTAATAATTGGGTGTAAAGTTGCGGATTACTGGAAGGATAATAAATGGGTCAACCTCAGTGACATTGATCCATAATTGAAACCTATTAACTTTGATCTAGCCCCCTGAGAGATCAAAGTTAACTATGAATATGAGCGCATTTGGTCCCCTAATCCCAATGGTAATTTCACAGTGGCTTCTGCTTATTCTCTGCTTTCCTCCCATGGAGCGGAGCCCTACTGTGCTAAGGTTTGGTATCCTTCCCTTATCCCAAAAATTAACTTTTTATTCTGGATTTTTGTTCAGGACAAAATCCTTACTACCGAGAACCTGACTAAAAGAGGTTGGATGATTCCTAATAGATGCTATCTTTGTATGAAATATGTTGAGTCTTCTTCTCACCTATTGCTTCATTGTCAGTTCTCAAGAGAAATCTGGAGGGTAGTGTTGCAGCATTGGAAAATCGGTTGGGTCTTCCCTAACACTATTAAAGAGTTCCTATCACAATGGAGTTCTCCCATCCCTCACCAGTTGGGAAAAATTATTTGGAAATATACAGCCCCACATGTTATATGGAGGATCTGGAAAGAAAGAAATGACAGGATATTGAGAAACAAAATCTCCACTTCCTTTTTGATCGGCTTCAAAATTGTTAGAAGTATTGTTGAAAATACTAAAATAGCTTGTGAAATTAAACTGAAACTCATGGAAGGGGTCTTTGATAAGGATGTTATTGATCACTAGAATTTTTCTGCTAATTTTAAGTCTACTCTTACTACCCGTGAGACAACTGTCTGGAGCTCCCCTCCTCCTGGATGGTATAAAGTTAATTTTTATGGCACTGCTAAAGGTAACCCCGACATTGCTAGATGTGGCTGCATTGTTATAAACTCCCAAGGTAGCTATGTTTCTACTTTTTCTATCCCTATTGGATCTCAAACTAGCCATGTTGTTGAAGCTATGACAGCTCTCTATGCTTGCAAATTGGCAAAAAGACAAAATTGCTCCAAGTTGTGGCTGGAAGGTGACTCCATGAATACTATTAATTGCATTAATAGTAATCATACTCTATCTTGGAATATGAGTCACATCATCTCTCAAATTAAAAATCTTTTATCTAATTTTGATGTCACACACATCAGTCATGCTTTCAGAGAGTCAAACGTTGTGGCTGACATCCTAGCGAATGTGGGAGTTTATAGTGATAATGCCAGGAACTGGCAAGGTAATCAAGGATTAAATATTAAAGTCGTAAATCTTATAAGGTATGACCAAATCCACCATAAACCTAGAGCTACTACTAATTATGATGACAAAAAGGGATATTTTTTTTAGTTGCCTTAAATATGGGTCTCGCACGCATGGCGACCATTGCAATAATAATTACATTTGTGGGAAAGATGCTATCATTCCTTTTAAAAAGTGCTCCATTATCACAATTTACTCACTCTGCTCTATTTTTTGTGATCTTAGCACTCATCCTGTGCGATATTTTGAAGTCTGGTCTATTGGAAAAATGGGAGGAAAATTGAAACATGAAGAGTACACGGTCTGTAAATGGAAAAAATACACCAAGGTCTGGAATAGACTCAAGGAAGGTGAGGTCACTGATTATATGGAGAGACTCCATGGTTATGACAAGGACATCTCCAAGGAATTTTTAGATAGCTAGGATAACGGAAATGTGACAATCTGTGGTAAGTCCTTCTGTGTTACTGAGAAAGTTATTTCTGAAATAACGGGTCTTAAAATGTCAGGGTTGAAATACTATAGAAGTAGGGTTATGGCCAATAATATGGCTAGAATGTATCCTAAGACCCTAGGAGAAAGAGATCTTCTTGTTAAAGAGTCGGGGGACTATGTCTTGTGTTGTCATATGAAGCTTTTTTGGGCAAAAATGGTCAAAGCTATTATCCAATATTTTACGCTTGAGATTCACTATACTAGGGATTGTTAATCACTTCCGCTACAAAAGGAAAATCTCTTTCCCCTATCTTCTACTCAAATCCCTGGGTAATAGCATTATGGAAAACAGGAAGAGTGCAGAGAAACCTATTCTTCATGATGGGCATATTCTACTAATCTATGAGTATGCAAAATTTAAGCTGCAGGATAACACCCAGGTCGCTGGCTCGAACAGGGAGAAGAAGGGTAAAAGACCTATGGTTAATTAAAGCAACATTCCAGGAAAAAAGAGGAAGGCCAAAGCTAAAAATGTCTTAGTAGATTCTGCTAAGATTCTCATAGAGGAGGCCGGTATGGACACGGATAATGAAATAGAGGCTAAGGAGGAGGATGAAAGAGGTAATAAGGGTGAAGCGGCTAAATTCCTCTCTAAGGAAGCAGATATGGATATAGAGGATGATATTGGTTCTCAGGATAAGGGTGTTACTAGTTCCTCTCAGGAGATGGATAGCGACAACAATGTTAATACAGAGGATATGGCCATGGAAGGACCTGAAGACAACAAGGTGATGGAAGATACTAGTACCCATAGTGAGGTGCATACTACCTCCCCAGCAAAGAAGAATAGTGATTCCAGCCTGAAGTCTAAAGTGAAGGTTACTCCCGATAATACACCTATTCTGGTGAACTATGCTGACTCTCAGTCTAAAGAGGGTATGCTCTCCAGGGATACTTCTGAGAAGATTGAGGTAAATAAAAAAGAGGGGAATGATAAAAAGGGAAAAGAGAACATTGGAGGCAGCCATGATAATGAGACAGTGAAAATCCAAGAGCCTACAAGATTTATGCAGGTAGTTAAAGAGCGGGCTGAGATGGACTATCAGCTGAATTCCTGGCTTCTTGAAGAAGTCAAAGATATAAATGGTAAGTATGATGAGCTCTAGGATAGAGTGACTCATATTGCTTTGTTGCTTGCTAAACCAGTGACCAAGGCTACTAATGAAAATGAGACCCAAGAGGAAGAAGCGAAAAAGAGGCTATTGGAGAAGCTAGAACTAAGGATTAATGTGGTGGTTAATTTCCTTCATCGGATGACTAAAATATGTATTCAGAGTATTGAAGAAACTCTTAGCTGTATCATAAACAATAACCATGAGGGCATGAAGGTGACTAAAAGCAACTTAAGGATGTTGCTCTTGGTGTTGGACGTGAACACTACTCCCATTACTGTGGATGATGATATTGCTATAGACCCCAGCATTGTTGGCCCTGGGACTCGTACTAGAGCGAGTGCAAAAAGGTGAAAACTGGTAGCACAAAGGAAATAAAGGATCTCAGAGAGGCTATCGAAAAACATAAAATAGTGATGGTTGACTCTGCGAAGATTATGGAAAAAATGAACTAAAAGTGCTATTTTTTGGGCTTGTAATATTTTCGTCAATTTAGCTTCTTTTTGCTAGTAGTTTGTGCTGGGGGGGTTTCTATTGTCTCCATCTTTTTCCCCCAGCGGTTGTTTTTTGTTTTCTTTTCCTTTTTTGTGGTGTTTTTTCCTGCTTATCTTTCTTTCTAAATTGTACAGGGTTACGGTTCGCCTCAAAAACTATTTTAACCTCAATCAAAAATAATAGATGGAGCTACCATGAGCTCCAAACAAAGAACCCACTCTAACTATGAGTCGCTTTATTTGTCACTGGGACCTAGGATTAATGCTTTTAAAAATAATAAAATAAAGCTCATGATTAATTTAAATAACCTTATGCATATCATCATAATCAATAGAATCAACATTTTTACTATCAATATCTTTATCATCATCTAGATTAATAACAATAGGATGTTTAATAAATAAAAAAATTATATTGCTTACACAATTTTATCTTTTTAAGATGTTCTTCCTCCCTTGGGATAGTCAAAGGTTTATAAAATGGGATTAAATATATTTGTGTTTCTTAGGGGAGGAAATGGTTTGGAAGCAAGTTCACGAGACTTGGCATGACGTCTTTAATGTTATTCTTTAGCACTACAGTTTCTCTTGGTTCAACTTGAAATTCGGGAAGATTTGAGATCAATAAACATTGACTCTTTTTCTTCCTTTATAGAAAGAGGAATAGAAGGAACCTCACTTAATTTAGAGATGGAAGATGTTGAACGGTTGTAAGAAAGGGGAGGTAGGGTTGAAGCATATATAGGAGGAATGAAAGGTGTAGAAAGGAGTCCAAGTCCAAGATGAGGAGGTAGAATATCCTTAGGTTTACTCAATTTTGATATCATTTTATATTTGAAGTTTTGATAGGATATGAAAAAAATGTCTTGTCAAAGGTTTTAATGGTTGAGGTGTTGGAAGGCATAAAAAGCCAAGGGTGAAGTTTCAATGACTTACTAATGGCTTATAGAAACTATGATTGATTGTGATGATTTCTCCATTAAGAGGGAATTTCAAGCACTTGTAGATAGTGGAAGTAATATATTTCATGGCAGTAAGCCAATGATGTCTTAGTCTCACTTGAAATTGATTGGAGATAGGGATACTGATGAAGGTCACATCTAAGCACTTATTACCAAATTCAACTGGAAGGGTAATAAAACCTATGGTAGGACAAGTAAAACCATCATGGACCTTAATCATCACATTGGATATATCATAGGTATCTTTATAAAAATTCCTTGTAAAGAGATGTTCTTTAACAATAACATTCACAACACACTAGATCAATGAGCACTCCTTGGGAGGCTTTCCTTTAATCTTCACAATAATGTATAGGGGTCCATTAGCGACCTTAATAATTTCCTTGGAATCAAAGGTAATGCAAAGTTCAAACTTACGTTTAGGTTTATCAATAAGGTGGACAACATTATTATCCTCGCCATATTTTTAATCGTCGTCTATGTTCATAAGGTTCCTAGGTTCATCAACATTAGTAGAATGGTAAGGTAAAGGATTGTGTATATTTAGAATTTTTAGGGGGTGCTACAGTTTTTTTTTCATTTATCACTAACACCCTAAAAAATTATGGTATTAGAATCAATAAGGTCTTTAATAAGATAATTCAACCTAAAATATTTTTTAGTATCATAAGAATTTTAATAGTGATATTGGAAAAATTCTTTGGGATCATAAGAAGCTAGAAATGGTTTGGAATAGGAGGAAATTTACAAACATTAGCATTAATAAACTTGAGAATAATATTATGTAAATAATCATAAAGTGGAGTAAAATCATGCATAGGTTTAAATATTGGTGACAAAGAAGTCACACCTAATGTTGTAGCTAACACTTGTGCATCAACATAATTTGAAGAATTGTTGTTAATCTTGTTGAATCCTTTATTTGGCTTATGGAACTTTTAGAATGATCATTGAGTGGCATCATTCTTAACAACTGGAACCATTGATGTGGATGATTCAAATTGGCTCACTTGAATTTGATAATGATGAAGCACTAAACACAATAGGGAAATGGAAGTTAACTAAAAAACAATAACTAATCTCTAATGTAATTTTGAAAATAACAAATGAAAATTCTTCGAACATCACCATTAGGCACAGGATAAGCAATTTGAACATGCAAATTTTTATATCTACCTGATAAAATTAGTCACTTTCTCTTTAGCTCCTTTTTTGCAATGAATCAAATCAGTCAAAGTAATTTGAGGATCAATTATTTTGAAATTGTTGTATAAATACATTAGCCAATTTTTTAAAAGAGTCAATAGAATAGGAGGCAAAGAATAATATCATTGCAAGACCTTATCTCTAAATATTATCAAAAAAATTAGGCATGAGGATTTGAGCAAGGTTATTGATGGTTGTTTTGGTGGATAGATTGGTATTGTACATGTTTGAATTTAAAGTAGGTGAAACATTATGGGAAATAGATGGAGAATTGGAGTATGAAAGTGGAACATTATGGTAAGTAGGTAAAGGAGATGGTTGGGAAATACATGGAAGACTCGTGAAATGAGGTATATAGTAATTTTGATTGATAGGGATTCCTCTAAGAATAACATGTGTAGGATTGATGTTTGGTGTAGATGTAGCCATGATAATTGGTGTATAAGTAAGCACATTAGGCAATGATGTTGGTATAGGAATGGGATCACAAATATGATTGATCATATTATATAAGTTAAGAGCTTCAAAAAAAAATTTGATAGGTATTATATTATTGTTAAGAATATGAGAGATGTCATGCAACACATCTACACCATGTTCATCGCTTTGAATCATTATTTTCAACCATTCAATCAAGGGGATTGTCTCACTATTCAAGTATTCTTGACCCATCTATTGTTCAATATTTCTCAAGTCATTGGAAAGATTTCCCAATGGGTTAGGAGATACTCATGTCAAGGATTCATCCTCATCATGAGAAGTGTGGTAATAATTATTATCTTCATGTGTAGGCATAGAGGTTTCACCTGAAGTCTAATGAAAATGCTAGTTTACTTGGGCTCTACACTATTATTATTTAAACTTAGGGAAGCCATAAGCCTATAGCTTCTTCTCGTAGAAATATTATATGTAGAAATCAACGTCATAAAACTCGTACACAAAGCTAGATATGAAAGAGATGTCTAAACAATATAGATTTTCAACAAATCAAACATTGCATAAAATGAAATATAATTTAAATTTGAATTAACTAAGATTTCTAGGTGCATACAATGAAACAATTAAGCATATAGATCAGATCTAGAGATCCAAATTAGAATTAAGAAATACATAAGATGCATTGGGTTTACCAAAATGTAGTGTTGATGAACTAGGTCTCTAAATTCATGAAATGTAGCAATATAAATTATATGATTCATAAATTATTGCAAATATGAGCCAATTTCCAGCATAAAAATCAAATCTAAAATGAAAATCAAAAGGTAATGCAAGCATTCACCGGGTTCACCAAAACGTAATGGTGTGAAATAAGGTTCACTAGCCTATGCATGCAAACTAGGAATCATAGGTCTACCTCACTTTTTACATTGGAAGGAGAATTATCTACTTGGCTCTAGTTATTTGGGATCAAAGTGGATGCAATGGTCCTCCATTGGGAGTTCAAAATGACTATGCAATTGTGGGAGAGGAATGAAGAAGCTAGAGTAAAATATGGTAAAATGATATAAAATTAACATATACAACAAAACATTGATCAAATATGTAGAATTTAGTAGTAGATCTAAAGAATATGGATAGAGAGGAACCTGGTGTTGAAATCTAGGCAAAAATCCGAAGGGTGGCGGTGAGTGGGGCAACCTTTTCATGGACTGCGTCAAGAAGGGTAGCCTTGTCTCAACTTTTTTGGATGCTCAATCTAAATCTGATATGTATCTATGTAGATTGCCATGTACACACGAAGAGATAATTTTTTTGAGTTGGTGGGGTTTTTCCTAGGTGAAACCCCAATTTAGGAATTAACGTTCATAGGCATCATTTGTGTCGAAATCCTCATGAAGATGTTGATGTTGACTTGTAGGGTTGACTTTATGAATAGTTGATCATAGATGTCATCATGAATGATATAAATATGAAATTAACTCCTTGTCTTCGATGCTTCAAATAATTCTTGATTGCTTACTCTTAGGATGCTTGAGATCTTGAGTTCTTGATTAAATTGTATTTATGGACTTTCTTATGTTCAAATTAGGTGGGTATAGCTTTCTTTCATACATCTCCCAAACATTTTGAGTTTGAAATTTTAGAGCAAGTAGACACATGATAATTTTTCTTTCTATTGCAAACTATCCATTAGAGGGTTTGAATTTGGGCCTCAAAAATCAGGAGAAGGCTTCCCAAGTGACCCTGTCTAGGACTACATCGCCTTAGGTGACCTAGTCTTGGGACAAGGTCAACCCAAGGGACCTAGTCATGGGACATGGTCTCCCCAAGCAACCTAATCCTCCCAATAATGATAGGGACAAGGACTTGAGGTCGAGAAAGAAGAGAAGAAGTTGGGTTTTTAACCAGTGCAAGAAAAATCAAGCATGATCGGTATAGGAGGCTAAGAATGCTAAAGTGAGGCCTAGGTGAGTAAAAAATTATATGCAGATATAATTTCCAATACTACAATTAGTATATGCTCAAATCTTGCATGATACCATTATATCTTAACAATATTGTTTGTGTACATTATTAACTAGGTTCACATCATTTATAAATGCATTATCACACTCAAGTACATTACCTCACCCTATAATTAGAATTAAGGATTGAATCTAATTCATGATGTCAATAGACAAATTCTAATTCCTTTTCATTAAATAACTTGGAACACAAACTCATTTGAAGATCACTAAAATGATATATTTTTCTTAGATGATCTTATCCTCTTTAGAAGATTTTGGATTTCCCTTTGTTTATAGGGTTCTCTTATGGTGATTGTTGTTATTACTTTATTATATTTTGTATGTTCCTACTTGAATCCATTAGCTCAACTATCTTCCTTTTTCCCTACTTAAAGCCCTTGGTTGGACTGTCTTTATTGCCCTTGTTTAGCATATATGTATTCTCCTTTTAATTGTTTATAATAGGAGGAGAATTATACCAATTGATGTGAATAAGGTTTTGTACCTAATATAGGTAATATACCTAGCTAGTTTCTAGTAGGAAATTTATTCATATGTCTAAAGTTTACTTAGGTCCTAGGCATTTTCGTAGAAGTATTAGTTGTATCATGTCTTTTTTTGGTAGTTATATCATATCTTATCTTTATGGTTTTTATTTAATTCTAGTTACCTAGGTCATTTACTATTTGATACTTTACTTGTCCCATAACATAGGATTAAGAAATGACATAATCTTATCTAATCTTATCCCTCAACCTTGTATTAACAAGTTATCTCGTTGTATATTTCATATTCAATCAATCAATCTTGCATTGTCGAAGCAAGGTATCCTTGCCATTTTATCTATTATGGAAAATACTTTAGTTTATTAGTTGATTAGGGGATGTTGAGGAGTCATGATTATCTCCTACATAATATTTGAGCTTCTAGATATTCCTTTTCTAGATCTTAGGGACATCATTAGGCTTGAAGAATTCATTGCCATAGATTGGGGTTTCAAAAACCTCACATTTGAATACAAGGTGTCAAAGAAAATTAGGTTTTACTTTCATTTCGCCAAATTTTGTTATGTTTTATATTTCAGGTAGGGATTTAAATTTCCTAGCTTTAGGAGGTAGATGAAATTTTAGAGCAATTTGGACCAAATCTGAGCCCGCCATCATCATTGTCCATAAGACTCAAAATCCTAAATGATTGACTAAATTTTGAGACTTCCGTTTGGGGGAGGACATTAGAATTTTTTTTTGGCATCTTGGTATATTCCATATGACCATATGGGTGCATCCTTGGTAATGTTGTATGAATCGTATAATTGCAAAAAAAAAAAAATCCCCTTGGTTGCATCAAATTCGGCATATTCCTATTATCTATCCATTGCCTATGTAATCGATACTTTGGTCTATTTAATTTGATGCACTAGAATTTCCAAATGCCAAAAGTGGAGATGGCGGTAAAGAAATAGAGATTTGACACTCCAAAAGAGTGAATTCAAGAGTGCTAAGCACACATAAAGAACAAATATCTCAACACATTTATTACTTCCTGCTTACGGCAGGATACTACTGCAGTGGTTAGATGCATTTTATTTTTTAAGCATCCAATCATCTTTAAGTATTTTTAACCTTTGATTGTATTTTCTATAGTTGGTATATATATACATATTTAAATGATTTAAATAAAATCATTTATCTACATTCTTATTGGTTGCTAAAGGCAACAGTAGGAAGAAAAATAAAATTTATTAATTAAAAATTAAAAAAATTTGTAGCCCTTCATAAATGTGAATTTGCACTGGCAGGCACTAGCAGATACATTAAATGCATATTAACTTCTGTTGGAATTTTCTTGATTTCCAATCAGCGTTTCCTCCCAAAATGTTTGCCATTGCCAAAATTTTCTTATGGCGGCGCTCTAACCTCATTTCTGCAGGTTCGTGATTTCTGAAGATCGTATCAAACCTTAAAAGGGTCGCTCTTTCTCCACTGCGAGAGCTATTAATTATTTACGCTGCTACAGTTTACCTATTTTTAAGAAAATACAGTCAAGTGTTTAAAAAATCAGTTGATGCAATTTTTTTTGTAGTTAATATTCAAGAGTATTCTATTTATGTAGGTTGTTGAAGCATTGGGAAATTAATTGTTTGAGGATCTGGGTTTTATGAAGCACTGCATCTAGGTTTGGAAACACAAGATTGAAGGTGATATCTTATACTTCTTCGGTATTTTAATTCTGATGTTTGAATGGGCATGGTAATCTTTGTTAGATAAAATTGATTCCATATGAGCAGGTTTTGGGATTTTAGAGGCTTTATTTGGTGTTTTAAGACTGTTTCAAGAACATTTTAATTTTCTACCCATAGTACTTCCAAGTAGGGTTTTGAGTGTGCAGGCACAACGGTTGTATTATGCACCTTATTCGTGCTTTTTTTTATCATATGGATTATGTTAAAATTTGTTTTATACTAAGTATTTTCAATGGCAAGAAGTACTTAGTTGGCATCTTCACTAGTTTTAGCATTTTGTAAGAATTAACATTCCTCTGTAAGAAGTTAGGTCATTTTTTAATAGATCTCTTATGATCCCCTGTTTTGAACAGCTAATTTTAAAGCTCACTTTTTGAGCTGCACTTTTTGCACTTTTTGGGATATCTGCATCTTTTTTTTATGGTAAAATATATATTTTTATTACATTTATTTTTTTGATTGATGTTATGGTGGATAAATTTTGTCTCTTTTTATTCTAAAATATTTTGTTACAATATTTTACAATAAAAGACTCTTACTGTAAGGCTTGATTCCTTTGTTTTCTTTAAAGTTCAATTACTTTAAGAGTCATTTGTTAAATTTGTTAAATTTGTTAAGTTAATTTTCCCTGAATTTGAGTTCTTTTGGGTTATATGTGTAAAAGATTTTGGCCAATTTACAATGTAGTTCATGATGCTGCAAATAATTTTGTCTCTGGGACCATTTCTTATTT
The DNA here is from genome assembly GCA_018584345.1 of Thuja plicata. NCBI lineage: Eukaryota > Viridiplantae > Streptophyta > Pinopsida > Cupressales > Cupressaceae > Thuja > Thuja plicata. The sequence continues at coordinate 389,640 of MU224824.1, forward strand.
TTCAGAGTAATAAATAGAATTTCTACAATAGAGATACATTTATTTTCATAGGTTTCTTTTTTTTAAAGTTTGTCTTACAAGAAGAGTTGTATTATATATGCTTTGTATGTTGCCTACTCCCGCTGAGTAGACATTGGTCTCTACAATGTATGGCTCTGCAGACTTGTTGCCTAAAAATTTGAAGTCAAATTCATCGTGTTGAGCTCATTGGGAAGACATATGTGTTCCAGACATTCATCCAAACAACCAGTCACATAACAATAGGAGACCAACAATAACAGAAGCACACAAAGAGGTAATTTTAGTTTTAGTATTAAAAAAAATTGTTTCCACATGTCCTAGTTTATTGATATTTGTACAAATTTTTGACTGTTTTGTGAAATTACCATTGTGCAGACTCAAGCAGCATATGTCCACGGTGATGCAAGCTAAGTGCACAGATATTGAGCCACTCCACAAATTATAAACACTAAAAGAAGTTTCACTGCGCAAAAAATTGATAATAAATCAAAACTCAATCATGGCATCCAAATACACTTTTAAATAGTTATATATATATTATATATTATTTCTATAGTTTGCAAAAAAGTATGACATGTTCATCAAAATTTTGGAAGAAATATACTAGAACAACCATAAAATTGTATATTTTGTCTATTATTTAAAGCCTAGAAACCTCAGAAAACCATTCAAGTAAATGGAAGGGTAAAAGCACAATAATCTGTCACCCCTAAGGACAATTTTGGGCGCTCATTCGCGTCATACTCGGCCGAGTCAAACTCGGCCCAGTCTAACTCGGCCGAGTTTAAGTGGCACCGAATGGCGCC
>MU224824.1:391183-409546 GCA_018584345.1 Thuja plicata
ATTAGTTTACATCATCTTCAAATTCTCAACAGAAATGTGAATTTTATGCCCTTGAAGTTTTACAGTTTTGGTTTTGTCGTCCTTTTCCTTTGTAAAAGGGTGACAGATTATTGTGCTTTTACCCGGAAACTCAATCAAGTCATTCAAATACACCATATATATATATATATATATAATTTCTATAGTTCAAAGACAAGAAGTTTGACATGTCCATCAAAAGGTTGGAAGAAATATACTAGAACACCATAAAATTGAATATTTTGTCTATTGTTTACAGCCTAAAAACCTCTGAAAACCATGAAACCTAACTGATGTCCTAGTTGTACCTCTCTAAACTCTTTCCCATTTCATTATAGTAAAAAGTAGTGTTGCAACCAGAATTAACAAAGAGCAGATCAACTCCTAATGATGATGAAATCCAGGCAGAGCTTCCCATTGTTTCTCACATAGACACTCCACATGGACGACGATGGTGACTTCAGTCTTACAGAAATCAAAAACCAAATAAATGCTCAGAAATTTTACAGTAACACAGTCTAGAAAGTAATTAATGGCATAATTTGTTACCAGATAAATACATCTTACAGTAACACAGACTGGAAAGCAATTAATGGCCAAAGTAATTCTAAATGGCTCTGGCCTGCACAACATAACATTTTGCTTGCACACTACTTTCCTTAGAACATTAGAGGACAACTAGTAGGTGTTTTGATGTGATCGCTCCAAAGAAGGTTAGATCTTCTAATACCTCTGCCTTTTTTCTGTATATAATCTGTCAAACATAAATTTCGTGTATTATGCTATAGACAATTGGAGATTGCCATAAAAATATACTGGATTTGAATTAGATTTGGGAATTGGGTGTGTTAGAAGGAAACAATGAATTCAACTGGGAGCAGGTCTGTTTGTCTGAAAATGGACAGAGAAAAAATTTAACATGAGAAAAACAGAGGAAAAATCTAGAACAAAACTACCCAAATAATGCCAACAACGCAATAAGGCACCATTCTTAGGTCACGGTAAATGTCTAGAAGTTGTTACCATAAAAAGAATACACTAACTATTACCATTGAAACTATTTTCACATGCATGCATAACACATGTAGAAAGATGGAGGTACAACTCCATTTCTATTATATAATAGACTCTCTTTTTAGTTACCTTTTTAATATATAAATAATATTTAAAATATAAGGCATTATGATGGTAAAGAGATATTCAATTTATAGTATATTTCTGTATAAAATAGATCTAAAAAATATTCATATCAATTTTTTTATTAATAAATACATAATATTTACAACATATATATCTCATGATGTAATATAATATTGTAATAAATTATGTAATTCAATAATGTAACAAATTTAATAATGACATGTAACTGGTTGAATGTTTGAAGATGTTAAGTTGATCACCAAAATGCAGAAAGATAATGCAAGACATTAAATTAGTTAATGAAATGTATTGTCATTGATTTCAACTTGATATAATCTAATCGGTTATAATCAAAGTGTCAAATATTTTAGAGAATCAGAGAGATAAATATTATGCTTTAAGTAATGTATAAAAGACAAGCATTCACTATGTGACTTCAAACACCGATGGCTAGTGGAACCCGATGGACAGAGATCACAAAAAGTCAAGTCACAGTGATGCTTGAGCAAGAACATCGATGAGCATTACCGACGAGCAGAATCACAAGCATAACCGACGGCCAGAATCATAGTGTCAACCGACAAAGAAGCTCGAGGAGAACTGGAGTGTTGACCGAAGCTATCAAAGAGTTAAAACACCAAAATTAACTTGAGTTTAGAAATGAAAAAATATCTAGCTAGCAGAGCTAAATATGGACTTAACGGGTAGTTATCTTTGTTTTTATCGACAAGATAAAGCCAGAGATAAGTAAATGATTTAAATTTATTTTGTCCAATTGGAAAGAAGATATCTATGAGATAAAATAGGAGTTTTTCTTTAAATCTAATTGGCTAAGATTGTGGATCATGCCAAGATCAAGAAAATCAAGAACCTAACAATGGTGATATCATGTCTATAAAAGAGACAACTTAATTCATTACGAATTGAGAGGGTGAATGAATGAAAAAAAGGATGCTGAAGAGAAATTGATGAAGAGTAACTTCATACAGTCGTGATCAATCAAGCTGAAGAAAGAGCTAAATTTTTCTGCGAACACTGAGCAACAGAGCACAGCATCATCGAGCAGAACTCAAGTGGAGAAAAGGTAGTGATAGAGATATATTGATCAGATTAGTTTTATGAGATTACAATAGATCTAAAAATCTACAAGTATAAGTTGTATATGTGAACATATCATACTGTTTCAGTTTAACCATTGATTCAGAAAGTCTCTTAACCAAGCGGGATTTAAAGATCCTTTCTATATTGAGATACATCCCAAGGAGTATCAAAAAATTTGATCATGAAGATAGCATGAGATTCCAGATACCTATTGACAGGCCAAGTGAGTGTTTGATCAAGGAAGGTAGCATAGAGATGCCCAATATCAAGTGATAGACTAAAATTTTAAATCCTCTAACAAGGTCACACCTAACATTGTGTTTGTAACCTTTAACAGGGTTGGCTCTTCACTGAGCTCACTTCAGAAGAGTGAAAATTTTGGGTTACCAATCCCAATTAGTTTTTCCCTTAACAGGGTTTTCACGTTAAAAATCTATGTGTCAATGTGTTTATGAGTCATTACTTTAGTGTTTTTCATTACACATAGCTTAACTAGATTGATCGGTATAGTCTATATAATTTACTGTCTTTTGGTAAATTAACAGATTGTTATTTGGTAAACATACAATATAAGGTTTAACAAAGCATTCTGAGCACTAGTAATTTGATAATTGTATTTGAAGGCATCCATCTTATAGGACTGAAGATAATTAGAGGCTTAATATTGTGGTACTAATTTTTTGGGTTGATAATTGGAATATTTTTTAGGCCATTGGTTCACCCCCCCACCCTTCCCCCCCCTCTCAATTATTACAAACAATTGGTATAAGAGCTTGTGTGCTTAGAAAGGGAGTTTAATAGCTCAAGCAAAAAATCAAAAGATGAACAGACGAGATGTGCCCAAGTTGAATAAAGACAACTTTGCATCATGGAAAAGAAAAATAAGACTCCACTTATCAGGTATTGGAAATGATGTTACTCAATACCTTGATATTGAATATGTGTTTCCTACAGGACCTCACACTCTTGAGAAATTAAGAGTGAAGCATGAGCATAATTGCATGATGATAGAACTTGCATCATCACTCTTCGATGCTGAGTTTGAAGATGTCAAAACCTGCACCTTTTCAAAGCAAATGTGGGATAAGTTGAAGTTGGTACATGGAGGAGATGCTAATGTACTAAGAGCAAAGGAAGAAAACCTAAGAGTGAGGTTTGATGACCTAAGGATGAAAGAAGTAGAAAATATCACTCAGTATAGCTGCAGAATCAAAGAGGTAGTCAATGCTATCTGAGGAGTTGGAGGTGTACTTGAAGAGGAGAAAGTGGTAAGTAAAATCTTATGAACCTTACTGCCTATATATGCTATTAGAGTCTCTATTATTCAATAAATGAGAGCAGTTGCAAACAATAAAATTTCTCTAGATAGTTTGATTGGTAGACTAATTTCATTTGAGATGAATAACTTTGATAACAATGCCTTACCATCTATAGAATCTACATTCAAATCTTCTTTAAAGATAAGCAATTCAAGTCATAGAAATGCTATTAGAAATGATAGTGATAGTGATAATGAGGATCAAGGACTTGATGAGATTGAAGCACTAATGGCAAGAAGATTGTAGAGAGGCAAAGGTAGATACAAAGGTAAATTACCACTTGTATGTTTCAATTGTAAAGAGGTTGGACACTTTGTTGCAAGATGTTCAAATGACAGATCATATGAGAAGAAGTTTGATAGAGGTGATAATAGAAATTACCGAAGCAACTGACAATCTGACAAAAGAGATACCCGAGACTACAAAGACAAAGGGAAGAAAGCATGTTACCTAGATGAGAACAGAGATGATGACACTGACACCAAATTAGAAGAAGACATTGAGATGATATTTGTAGCTATGAAGGATGATTCAAATGAAGAAGAAGAAAGGTATGTAGAAACTGCACTCATATCTAAAGTTAGTAAGAATGATGTCTGGATCATAGATAGTGGTTGCACTCACCATATGACCGGTGATAAACAAAAGTTTGAGACTTTTGAATACTATAATGGTGGTTCAATCAGAATGGGAATTGATACACCTTGTCCAGTTGAAGGTAAAGGAACTATAATGTTGAATAACCTGATAAAATGTGAAAATGCTTACTGGGTAAAAGGACTGAATTATAATCTATTAAGTGTATCACAGCTGAATAATATAGGCCACCGAGTGGCATTTGAAAATAAGAAGGCAAAGATCTTCAATGAATCAGGAAGGTTGATTGGAACCCGTGAGCGGACAAAAGGTAACCTTTTCTATCTTGATGAAATTAACACCACTTGTTTAATGGCTATAAACGAAGACATATGGTTATGGCACAAAAGATTGTTTCATGTGAACTTTGACAACATGATAAAGATAAGCAACAAAAGAAATGTCAAAGGCTTACTGAGCATGACTAAGCCTGAGCATATCATGTGCAAAAATTGTCAAAAATGTAAGATGAAAAAATCTAGTTTCAAGAGTAAAACCCATACATCTAATGCAATTCTAGAATTAGTCCATACAGATCTATGTGGATCCATGAGGACAAAGAGTTACTATGGAGATAGGTATTTTATTCTCTTTATTGACGATTATTCTAGAATGATGACAGTCATGTTCTTAAAAGATAAATCAGAAGCATTTAAGATGTTTAAATAGTATAAGGTTATGGTAGAAAAACAAAGTGAAAAGAAATTGAAATGCTTAAGGTCAGATAGAGGAGGGGAATTTACTTCAGATGAATTCACTAACTATTGCAATGAGCATGAAATTAAAAGACAGGTTTCTGCACCGAGAACACCACAGCAAAATGGAATTGTTGAAAGAAGAAACGGATCAATTGTTGACTGTGCAAGAACATTGATGATTGAGAAGAGCATCACTCAAAATTTATGGAGGGAAGCTGTCAGTATTGTTGTCTACACATTAAAAAAAGTACAATTGAAGAAGGCCACAAAGGAGACACCCTATGAGATTTGGTATGGTCATACACCCAATGTAAGTTACTTCAGAATCTTTGGTAGTCAATGTTATATTTTGAAGGATGATAGAAATGGAAAACTTGACTCCAAAAGTGATGAAGGTATCTTTCTAGGGTACTCAACCAAAAGAAAGGCTTATAAATGTCTTAACAAGTCATCTAACAAAATTATTGAAAGTGCAAATGTGAAAATAGATGAATTTGCAGAAAAGAATGATAAGGAAAGCAGAAAAGAACCGGAGGACTACAATAGGTTTGTTTATACAGAACCTGACACTCTACCTGAGCAACAGTGTATCACTCCTAAAAAATAGAACATTGCACCCGAGCATCAAACAACAATTACCGAAAATTAAGAAAATCCTCAAGATGATGTTCCGAACAATGGAGATCAGAACGAAGGTCAAGAAGATGAACAGAATGATAAACACAGAGCTGAACTGAAACTTTTCAAGTATGTTAGAAGACATCATCCACAGAATCAAATCATAGGAGACAAGAAGGCTAGAACAAGAACAAGAAGTAAGTCACTAAACACTAGATGTTTACTTTGTGATTTTGAGCCTAAATCTGTTAACAATGCACTTGAGAATGAAGAACGGGTCAGTGTTATGAATGAAGAAATAGAACAGATTGAGAAGAACAGTACATAGACACTAGTACCAAGACCAGATGACAAGAATGTCATCGGTACCAAATGGATATTCAGAAACAAGCTGAATGAGAATGGAGAAGTCACAAGAAACAAAGCAAGGTCAGTATGCAAGGGATATGCACAAGAAGAAGGTATTGATTAGGGAGAAACCTTTGCACCCATTGCTAGACTAGAAGGAGTTAGAATCTTACTTTCTTATGTTGCATTTAAAGGATTTAAGGTATACCAGATGGATGTCAAATCTGCATTCCTAAATGGAATACTGGAAGAAGAGGTGTACATTGAACAACCAGAAGGGTCTGTTGATCTACACAATAGAAACATGGTATGTAGACTACATAAAGCCTTGTATGGATTGAAACAAGTGTCTAGAGCTTGGTATGAAAGACTTAACTCCTATCTCATTAGCATAAAATTTGTTAGAACAAGTGAAAATAGAAATATGTACTTAAAAGAAGATACCGATGGTAATATTATGATTGATGAAATTTTTGACAATGATATCATTTTTGGGGGAAATGAATTGCTATGCAAATCCTTTTATAATGAAATGAGCAAAGAATTTGAAATGTCTATGTTTGGGGAGATCAAATTTTTTCTTGGTCTATAGATTCTTTAACAAGATGCAGGCATATATATCACTCAGTCCAAATACATCAAGGAAGAGTTGAAGATATTCAAGATGGAAGATTCCAAACCAGTTGGAACACCTATGGCTACCGGATGTAGGCTGACAAAAGAAGATAAATCAAATGAGGTAAATCAAACATTGTATAGATCAATGATTGGCAAACTAATGTATGTTGTTCACACCAGACCAAATATAGCACATGTAGTTGGAATTGTTGCAAGATTCTCTGTTAATCCCAAAGAATCACATATGACTATTGTCAAGAGAATTCTAAGATATCTGAAGAACACTAAGGATTATGGATTATGGTATAAAAGAGAAGGAAAATTTGAGCTACAAGTCTATACAGATGTTGATTGGGTTGGAAACATTGATGACCGAAAGAGCACAACTGGAGGAGCATTCTTCATGGGTAACAGAATTGTCACATGGATCAGCAAGAAGCAAAGATGCATCTCTCAGTCTACTGTAGAAGCAGAGTATGTGGCTGCTACTGCAAATTTCTCCAATATTGCATGGATCAAAAAATTGCTGGAAGGTATAAATATGAAGATTCTTGAACCAGTAATTATCTACTGTGATAACACAAGTGCAATTAGCATTTCTAAGAATCCAGTCATGCATGCTAAGACTAAGCATATTGATATCAAGTATCACTATCTGAGAGAACAAGTGCAAGAAAAGGAGGTGACGTTGGAATATGTTCAATCAAAGTAACAATTAGCTGATATATTCACCAAGCCATTATCAAAGGATACATTTGAGTACCTGAGACAAAGACTCGGGGTCCAACCCTTGTCTATCGGTCAGTAAACTGACTAGGAGGAAGCATCAACCTACACATAATCTGAAGATCATTCATGTTTCCAAACACTGAGATGAACAGCAATAGATACATCTGTACACAACAAGGTACAAGTATGCACCGAATACTAGAGACATTGTATTGCCGATGGATAGGGAAATTCAAGGAATATATTATATAAAGGGATGGAACATGATATAGATGATTTTTGTTTGGCATTGTTGTCAAAGGGAGAGATTATCTCATTATCATAAGGGGGAGATTATCTCATTATCATAAGGGAGAGATTATCTCATTGAATCATAATGGAGAGATTATCTCATTGACCAGAAATGATTATATCATGGAGTAAAGTTCTTGATAATTAGAAGGAAGAGTTAATCAATATTCAAAGGGAAAGAAATTGATTACATATGAAATATCCATCTAAGGGAGAGAACTAACAAAGGGAGAGAGTTCATACAAAGAGAGAGATTGTTGTCAAAGGAAAAAGAGATTATCAAGAAGAAGAGGAACAGTCAAGGCAGAGCACATATCAAAACAGAAACATTAGATGCTACATCTATCCAATGAAGGGATTGAAGATTGAAGACAACCATTCTGCAAGAAACAAATCAAAGCTATTTTTGAGCTTACCGAAAGCCAGACATTTGTAATAGTTACATTAGGAAAGCTTGATGAAACTATTATATTTCATATTGTATTAGTGATAGTATAGTATGATAATGTATTATGTTGCCATCAATGCCAAAGGGAGAGATTGATGACATGTAACTGGTTGAATGTTTGAAGATGTTAAGTTGATCACCGAAATGCAGAAAGATAATGCAAGACATTAAATCGGTTAATGAATTGTATTGCCATTGATTTCAACTTGATATAATCTAATCAGTTATAATCAAAGTGTCAAAGACTTTAGAGAATCAGAGAGATAAAGATTATGCTTTCAGTAATGTATAAAAGATAATCATTCACTATGTGACTTCAAACACCGACGGCTAGTAGAACCCGATGGACAGAGATCACCGAAAGTCAAGTCACAGTGATGTCTGAGCAAGAACACTGACGAGCATTACCGACGAGTAGAATCACAAGCATAACCGACGGCCAGAATCATAGTGTCAACCGACAGAGAAGGCCAAGGAGAACTGGAGTGTTGACCGAAGCTATCAAAGAGTTAAAACACTGAAATTAACTTGAGTTCAGAAATAAAAAAATATCTAGCTGGCAGAGCTAAATATGGGTTTAACTGGTAGTTATCTTTGTTTTCATCGACAAGATAAATCTAGAGATAAGTAAAGGATTTAAAGTTATTTTGTCCAGTTGGCAAGAAGATCTCTATGAGATAAATAGGAGTTTTACTTTAAATCTGAATGGCTAAGATTGTGGATCACCCCAAGATCAAGAAAATCAAGAACCTAACAATGGTGATATCATGTCTATAAAAGAGACAACTTAATTCATTACGAATTGAGAGTGTGAATGAAGTAAAAAGAGGATGTTGAATAGAAATTGATGAAGAGCAAATTCATACAGTCCTAATCAATCAAGCTAGGGAAAGAGCTAAATTTTTCTACAGACACAGAGCATAGCATCACCAAGCAGAACTCAAGTGGAGCAAAGGTATTAACAGAGATATATTGATCAAATTAGTTTTATGAGATTACAATAGATCTGAAAATCTGCAAGTATAAGTTGTATATGTGAAAAGATCATATTGTTTCAGTTTAACCATTGATTCAAAAAGTCTATTAATCAAGCGGGATTTAAAGATCCTTTCTATATTGAGATACATCCCAAGGAGTATCAAAAATTTTGATCATGAAGATAGCATGAGATGCTAGATACCTATTGACAGGCCAAGTGAGTGTTTGATCAAGGAAGGTAGCATAAAGATGCCTGATATCAATTGATAGACTAAACTTTTAAATCCTCTAACAAGGTCACACCTAACAGTGTGTTTGTAACCTTTAACAGTGTTGGCTCTTCACTGAGCTCACTTCAGAAGAGTGAAAATTTTGGGTTACCGGTCCCAAGTGGTTTTTCCCTTAACAGGGTTTCCACATTAAAAATCCATGTGTCAATTTGTTTATGAGTTATTACTTTAGTGTTTTTCATTACACATAGCTTAACTGGATTGATCGGTATACTCTAGATAATTTATTGTCTTTCGGTAAAGTAATAGACTGTTATTCGGTAAACATACAGTATAAGGTTTAAAAAAGCATTTCGAGCAGTAGTAATTTGATAATTGTATTTGAAGGCATTCATCTTATAGGATTGAAGATAACTAGAGGCTTAATATTGTGGTACTAAGTTTTTGGGTTGATTATTGGAATATTTTTAAGGCCACTGATTCACCCACCCACCCCCCTAGTTATTACTAACATTTAATTCAATTTTCTTTTCAAAAAATTTATTGCATTTTAAACAATAAAATATAAAACATGTTGAGAGTATATGAAATGAACACAATTGACCTCAGACCCATTAATGTGATAGCAACAATTTAGAATTAAGAAAATTGTACAAAAATGTTTCTATTAAACATCTTATTAAAGTCCGTATCAATCTTCTTTTAATTTTTTGTTTTCATTTTATTTGTAAAAGTGTACCCTTGTATTATTAGCATGAATTTTTTATTACATTAGTGACTTTTCCATTTAATGGCAAAACGAACATAGCCCTAGTAAGGCAGCTTGGGAGTTGCAATAACAACAAAGGTAAGCAAATATTTCGACATTGAGCTTTAGGATAAGCTTAGAAACCCATTTTGCAAAATTATTTTCAGTTGCGTTTTTGTAAATTTGATTTTTACTAGAGATTATACTAGCATTGGAAAAAATCTTTGTACCTAATTTCTAGTTGACCTATCTATGGTGTTAAAATTATGGTAGATAATCTTGATTTGACATAAACTGATATAGACATGTATGCAAGATAAATTGTCAATATCAATGTAAATTTTAATAGATTCTTAGATCTATTCTTGCCAATTCTTTTTAATTTAGGGTTATTCTTCAAATGCACCAACCTAGCATGCAATTTGGAATGGGTTACAATTTAGCTGGATCATAGTGGCTAGAAAAAAAGGAAAATGTGAACCTGTACATATTGCATTGAACCAGAAGGTGCACTGAAAGAGAAGCCGGGATTCTTTTGTGTGGCAAAAGTCCAGGAAGAGACACAAGTGATTATGTTCATGTTCAAGTAACTGTTTGGTTTTCACTATCTAAAATCATAAAATTCTTCAAAGATTAATAATTGTGATGGAAATATTTACTCACTAAGGACGGATGATTAAATAATTAGAAGTTCAAATGGTAGTTAACAATATTTTGTTTGATTTTTAAGATAAGAAAGTAAAGTTGAATAGGTTTGAAATTGACTTATTGAAGTATTGAATTTGCAGGTTTTGTTGGTTTGTAAGATTGAATTTGTAGAAATATATTTTATTATTTAATTAATTTATTTATTATTCATCATTATTCTAGTCTAAAATTATTAAATCATTCTTTTTTTAATGTTCACTCTAGGTAAATATTTATTTACTCAAGTTTTTTATTCTTTTTTTTAAAACTTAAATGAAAATGTAAAATGAATATACTTATTTTTTTTATTTCCCTTTTCCACCACTTTCATAGTAAGTTGAAATTAATTAATTCGCTAATTTTTCTCTTCTACATTCTTACTTTTAGTCAAACCGTTCAAATCATGTACATTTTCTTATGTACAAAAGTACTCCTTTGTATAGTAAACATGCTTTCTTAGTGCATATGTCAGGCAATTGGTACCATGTCACATGGGTTAAAGGAGTTACTCTTTATTCTCCCGTACTCCAAAGTATCCCTTTGGTTAAGCATTTATCTTTTCAAAGCAATAATTAACTTTTCTCAATGACCTCAAGTTGTGTGATCCCACCTCTAGATAAGACATTCACAAGTACATATTTCCATGGAGATAGCTAGCTCTAAGTTTTAAGGCGGACAACATTTCCCTCAATGCTACCATGTAGAAAATTCACAAAGGGCAACAAAAAATATTATGACAAAAACCAAATAAAAACCCAAAAACTTGGTAATTAAATAATGTTAAGTCATAAGGGGTGTTTTACATCATTTTAAAATTAAGATAGACAGCCCAACAAAACCTTGCCTCTCTAACTCTCTCCATAATTATATCTCTACCTGTCTCTATAAACCACTTCCTATCTCTATCTTTATATTTATTTCTCCACTCTCATTCTCTCTCATCTCTCTCGTCTCTCCCTCTATATATATTTATATATTGCATATCTTTTTATGCCTTGTAACTCTCTCTTTTTTTAATTTCCATTCCCATCTATATATCCATATTTTCCTTCCTCTCAAGTTATTGGTAGGAACTTTGACACATTGCATCTCTTGTTGTTCCTTACGTAGATGACAAACCCAAATTTGAATGCTAACTCAATGCAAATATTTTAGCGCCTAAATTTTGCAAGCTGATTTACAACTTTGGAATTATGTTTTCTCAAAAAATTAAATTCAACCACTACAACAGTCGCCCAAATGGAAATTATTGAGCAAAAATTCAATGCCAACATAGAATATTAAAGGAGCCAGAACAAAGCCAATTTCCTCAGGTTGACTAAGACATATTTGAGCAAGGCTAGTAAACACGCCTTTCAAATGTATGTCAAACAGTGAAGGAAACAATAATGCCTTGAAGTTACTGTTATCACTTATATTTGCACTTTGCTGAGTAAACTCAACAATCTAGAATCTAGTGATACATGGGAACAATTTTGGGTTGTGGGTAACCCGGAAAAGAAGTGAACCTTCAGAGAAAGCCACTTCTGGGTACTTCACCATAACTAAAGTTTTTCAGAGAGAAAGGATTAGAAGGAAACATGAAACTGAAATCTACTCCTAAGGTGACGTACCAAATGATTCTCCCAAACTAATACTTCCATATCTAGCATACATGTGCTAAAAAAACTCAGCTACACAATAGCACAACTCAAAATTTACCCATACCTCTACATAATAATTTCATAAAGGTGCAAATGCTCACAAACCCAAGAAGGAAAACAAGGGTTTCACCAATGAGTGTTGTTTGCATCACTCACACAACTATATGACCTGAAAAAGTATGGCATTCCTATCTAAAGGTGTTGAAAGTGGTAAATGTTAAAGGAAATGCATAAAACTTGTCAGAAACACTTAACCATCTATGCTCTATACACAATAAAAAAAATGTCTTGAAAAGGTAAAATCACTTAAATATATTGAACAAATGATGCTCACAACAGTATACAACTTTGAAATTGAGTTACAAAACTCATCCCTCTTGCTAGAAGAACCCAAAATAGGTTACAATACCACATAGAAGAATGGTCAAAACTCCTAAAACTGAAGCCTCAACCCATACTTATGCTTTTTAGAACCAACCGCATCATTAATGCAAACAAAAACTCTTCGGTCGGATGCAGTCAATCAAGCTTATTTTGAGCCTCTCAAAGGACTTCAAAAAGGTGCAAAAATATTGTCAAATTCAATCCCCATCAACCCAATCATAAAGCCTCTCCATAAATTCATACTTATCCCTCAAAAAGGCTCATAAATGTCTCCTTAACAACAACTTCCCTCAGACTTTAACAACTACATTTTTTACTTTAAGACTTTGTCATTACTCTCCAAAAATATGAGTTTGACATTCTAAAAATAAGAATAAATATTTACTTTGCACAACATTTAATATTTATTAACTAACTAATAATTTACTACAATAAATACTATTATATTAATATTATTAAGTGATAACTAAATCACTCGATAACAATATTAATATAATAGTATTTAATAAAGTTATATTTATAATTGATTTAATAAATTATCAAATGCAGGATAAATTTTTATTATTAACTATAAATAAAATTAAAATCAATTTTTTACAAACTTAATAGCATCAACACAAAATTATTTAAAAATATCACTTGCAGTGATTTTATTTAGTTTATAAAATGGGGGAAAACGCTTAAGTGATAATCATATTACTTGACCCCTTCAATATCCGTGGGGTATTTGGCCATGATATTTTAATACGAGTTGAAGGCACAAAAGCCTTTTCATTTGTCAATAGAGAAAGAAATAGGTAGTCGAACCCTAGAAATACCTCCTCAATACTTCATTTTTCCTCTTTCATTGCGCAATGGGTTGCCTAGGCTCTCGTCGTCGGCTACCGTACGTCTGCACAGAAAAGCTCTGCAGTCAAAATTTATTAATATGATTTAGGTACTTTTTTATTCGGAATTGTTTTATTAATAATAAATTGCCTTAAATAATTATATTTATATTATTTTAATATTATAGTTTTATAAATTTGTTAAATTCTAATAATTTTTGTATTAAATATAAGTTTATCAAAAAGATGGATACATCAAGAGAGTTTAAACAAGTTCACGAAGGCAACGCCTTCCCATAGAGTCACCGGAATGAAATTCAGAATATCACATAGTTCAAAATGAGCAACAAAAAAGGAAAGGAAAAGGACAGGCTAAAGGAGGCAGCCATCTATGGCGTCGACCCAAGTGGTCTAGCCCTTCTCTCCCTCCATCCAGGCGACCTTCTTATCTTGAATTTGGGCCAGCATGGCTAGCTCATCTTTCTTGGATTTCCTGTTCCTTTTAATATCTCTGTTGAGCTTTTGCATGGTCTTCTCAAAATTCTGCAGGTTGTCTAGGTTGTCCATCCACTCGTAACCGTTCTTGAGCTCAAAGACAAAGAAGGTAGCATGTCCGGTCTGGAGAAACCTTCTCAGCTTCTCTTTGTCCATCATCATGGTGGTGTGAACCTGCAAGGAGATATTAAGAAAAGTGAGTTTCATAAAAAACTCAGTAAGGGCCCTAGGAGAATCTTGAAATCTTTCTTCGTTTCTGCATTTCCAAATCTGCCATAAGATGTAAGATGTTAAGATATTCCAGAGAATGTTAGCATCCTTCTTAAGACCCATAACATGACCAGTAACAATTTCAAAATAGATATGTTTATAGGATAAGAAATGCCAAAAAGTTTCCAAATAGACCTAGCAAAGGAATAGTCAAAAAAGATATGCCTGCTGGTTTCTGGAAGTTTACAAAACTTACAACAATTGTCCTCATTGATGCTAGTCCTAATAGGAAGCCTATCCAATAAAAACAGCCATTTAAAACATTTAACTTTGGGTTCAACACAACCTTTCCAAAGGATATCAAAATACTTTTTCCAAGAACAATTGTCCAGGGAGGAATACCATTTATCATTAATATGGTCAATGATGGCACCATCATACCCAAGAAACTTGTATATGTTCTTAGTTTTGATCTTGGATAGGATGGTCCCATCAGGCCATTTACATTTCAGAAATATGTCAGAGTCCATGTCACAAGTGGTAGGGAGATCTTTAGTAGCTTTAAGGATCATGTTATATGTCTTTTTTTGAGAGGGAGGAATATCATAAGAGCTTCTAATGTTATCCCAGCTAATTAGTTGATCATTTTCAAAGAGATCCACAAACTGAGAAATACCTCTACTAGACCAAAATCTAGCAGAGCAGCCTTGGGTCAGAGCCAGAGGTTTGCCTGAAAAATGAAGGTTCCACCAAATGGATCTTTCACCATAGATGTGGGTGGCGTCATGAAATTCCTTGTTAGAGATAAATTTTCTAACATGATTCCAGGCCTTCCAGATTGATTTGAAGACCTCAGAACCTTGAACATTAATGGTAAAGTTACCCATAACTGAGTCAGTATAGGGGAGGCACTTCCAGGATTTAGCATTCTTAGGACAGCCTCGTTCAATATTGTTTCTAACAAGGACCTTCCATGGCATCGTGACATCCATGGAGTGAAAGATCCACTTGGCAGCAAGGGCAATTCCCTGAATCCTAAGATCTTTCAACCCCAAACCCCCAAGAACCTTACTGCTGCAGCACCATTTCCAATTAACAGCATGTGCTTTTTTATTGCCTTTGCCATCGGACCAGAGAAAGTTCCTAACAGCTTTCTGAATCTCAAAGATCTGGTAGTTGTTAAACATCCAAGCAGAGGAGTAATAGATATTATAGGAGGACAGGATCTTTTGGCAGACTTGAATTCTTCCTGCCAAAGAGAGGGAGCGGTTATGCCACTTGTCAAGTTTATTGGTGATTTTCTTTTTAACCCAAAGCCACATGTCTTTAAGCGAGGGGTTTATAGAAAATGGGATGCCCAGGTATCTAACAATCTTTTGAGGTCCACCCCATTGAAACTCATAATGTTTGAACCAAACTGGGGGTTCCTCCTCCCAGCCAAGACACATGGATTTGGAGTGGGAAAGCTTAGCACCAGACATGTTGCAAAAAAGTTTAAGCTTGGTTTGAAGAGCCTCAAAGTTGTCTTTAGTAGCTTCAAAGACAATGGCGGTATCATCAACGAATTGACTATTAATAAGAACATCCTCATTAGGCAGTGTAATTCCTTTCACAGCTGGGGATAAGGTATTGTCCCTAAGAAGGTAGAACAGGGCATTAGAAGCAATAGCAAATAGAGCAGGAGCCAGGGGGCATCCCTGCCTATTAGACCATTATAATTGAAATATATATATATATATATATATATATATATATATATATATATATATATATGAAAATATATATAGTTTAATGTTTATATAACATAACATTGGTATATTTAAAAATTTATATAATTTAAGAATATTTATAACTTTTATAACATTAAATTATATATTTTTTCTTAAATTATAAGTTATATATTTTCACATTAATAAATATTAAATTATATTGTTAAATAAATATTATATAATTTATTTATTTATAATATTAACTTATAAACATTAATGTTTATATAACTTATAAACATCATATTCATTTGGGCATTTAATTTAAGAAAATATTTAACTTATATAACATAAATTTTTATTTAGATTTTGAATTTAATAATTATTTTTGGTATATTTTTACATTATAATAAAAAGTAATCATTATTAACATAATGTTTCATGCTTATTTAGACATTTATAAATTATATATAAACATTGTTGTTTATATAACTTATAAACATCATACTTATTTGGGCAAATAAAAAGTTTGGGCATTTAGAAAGTTATATAATTTCAGAAAATATATAACTTATACGACATAAATTTATATTAATATTTTATATTTAATAATTGTTTTAGGAATATTTTTAAAATATTTTTTTGTCAAATCACTCGTGATTTGTGGATTTTGATGTGTAGCACTTATAAATGAAAAAAAATCAAAATCCACAAGTCACAAACCACTATATTTTCTTATTAGTGGTTTATTTTATCATCCTAATATCATACTCATTTGGACATTTTAAAAGTTATAATGATTGTACTTAAAATAATTATCAAATACAAACTATAAATATAAATTTAAGTTAAAAATAAATATAAAAAATTATATTAATACTAATTTTTAACTTATATAATTGATCAAAAAAAATTTTTTTAACTTATATATATATATATATATAATTTTATTAAATTATATATATTTTTTTTAAATTTAATTATTATAATGTAAAAAACTTATAAAATAATTAATATTAAAATAATACAATAAGTAATATAATTAATATATTAATATAATAAATAATCTATTATTAATAATACAAATCAAAATTTTAAAAATTATCCAAATGATATTAATAAGTTTTGATTGGAGACGAGAGGACGTGACAGCTTCCACCGTACCGCCAAATGTTATGGTGTGCATACGGTATTGGCTAAATAGTCGACTAAAATGTAAAACATATAATAGGAGTTGAAAAATATACTAAGTGTTCCCCCTTGGTAAGAAATACGTTTTAGTTGGTTGTTTAGACGTTTCTGTGTGCATACTAGTATAGGATGACACGGACTATAGGGTCAGTGCAAATTTCCTACCCCATAGCCAATGCCCTCGCCGTCGCCATAAGGGATGAGAGTTTGAGGGTTTTCCATGGAAATTTATGGAGTTTTGAGAGCATTCTCATTCAAAGGGCGTGCATTTGCATTCATTCCTCACATTTCATTTTTCCCGATTCTCTCCTGTCATTGTGGCCACCATGAGGAATGTTGCAGGAGCAGCTACAGGTGCTGGGCACAGGAATAATGTTTACGTATTATTTTTGGGGGGTGTTTTAATGTTTTGTTATTATTAAATTTTAGAGTATATTTTAATGTTTTGTTATCACTTTAGTAAAGTATTAAATAAAACCTTTACGGACCTGGTGGTTGCCAAAAATAGTTTTTAACTGCTTACCTTTGTTTATTTACTCTCTCCAAAACCTCTGGGAGGGGAGGATTTATTTTTTCTTTTTGGTGGGAAGAAGACGAAGAAAGAAGTCGAGTGATATTGTTCATGTTTTGTGGAATGAAATAAGAAATTAAAAAAAAAAAGAAACAGTGGTTTTCCTACAATTATTGTTATTATTATTATTTTTTAGTTTGATCTTTGTCTTGCCTGTGGTGTCCCGATGTTTTAAATTTTATATTTCCAATCTGTGGATTATATTGATTTATCTGTTGGTTGAATGAAATAAAACTTTGAGCATTTCTTTGTGTAACGAGATCTTTGCAGCCAGGGCACGGGTTGTTGAATTGCTGCCTGGAAACATTTTGAGACATCATGTCTCATGCTTGTGTAATCTTCATGTGAACAAACCAGCACATGTTGAAGAACGGGTAGGAGGAATGTACCATACTATGCTTCTGGTCGGGTGCAGGAAATGGCCGCAAGTAGAAGTGGCACATGTGTGGTGAAAGGGCAACATCTCTATGTGCTTGTCGTGAATGATTGGATTTAAACGAGTGGGTGTTGTTCGCGTTTGAAGTTTCAGTCATTCATCTCATGACATTGCTGTAGATTTCAGTTTATTCTTCTTTCCATCTCATAGTAAGGCTGTTACAGAATTTATTCTTGTTTTCTCCTCATCATATTGGTATCAGAGCGAGACAAGGTCTTGCTGGGAAGTGTATGTCTGCAGAAGAATCACAGGCTGAAGCTGAGGCTCACACCATGCCTCCCAAAAGTATGACT
>MU224824.1:412114-450674 GCA_018584345.1 Thuja plicata
ACCATCAAAGGAGGAGGTAAAATGAAGTTTGAGTGGAATAGTGCAGCAAATAAGAGTTTTGAGGAACTCAAACAAAAGGTAGCCAAGTATCCTATTCTTGTTTTACCAGATTTTAATAAAGTTTTTACAATAGAATGTGATGATAGTGGCTTTGCAATAGGGGTTGTTCTTAGTCAAGAAGGCAGACCCGTTGCATTTTTCAGCGAGAAGTTGAATGAGGCAAAGAAGAAATATTCTTCTTATGATTTGGAATTGTATGCCATGGTCCAGGCATTGAAAAAATGGAGGCACTATTTTCTGCCTAAAGAGTTTATTGTGTATACTGACAACCATGCTCTTAGTTTCTTGAATGGACAAGAAAAACTCAACCATAGGCACATGAAATGGGTTGAGAGTTTGCAGGCTTATACCTTCACAATCAAGCATAAGAAAGGACAAGACAACAAGGTGGCTGATGCACTTAGTCGGAGGGTGCTAATGGTACAGGAAGTTCAACTACAAAGCATGGGCGTGGATGCATTGAAGGGAATGTATGCATAAGATGGAGATTTCAGTGAAGCATATGAGGTTTGCAAAAAATTGGAAGGTACTTTTCATTTTGATTTTTCAGAATTCATTGTGCAAGATGGATTGTTGTTCAAGGGTAGCCAACTATGTATTCCCAAATGTTCTATGCGGGACAATGTGGTTCGAGAGAAGCATTGTGGAGGTCTTAGTGGTCATTTTGGACTCAACAAGACGTTGAAATTGGTGCAAAGATTTTACTATTGGCCGAAGATGCAAACAGACATTAGGAATTTTGTTGAAGGTTGTCTTGTGTGTCAAAGGGCCAAGGGAGTGTCAACAAATGCCGGGCTTTATCAGCCTTTGCCCATACCGAACAGACCTTGGGAATTTTTGAGTATGGATTTTGTGATGGGGTTACAAAGGACAAAGATAGGTTATGACAGCGTGTTTGTGGTTGTTGATAGATTCAGCAAAATGGCTCACTTTATTCCATGTAAAACCACTAATGATGCTAGTTATATTGCAGGGCTGTTCTTTAAAGAAATAGTTCGTATTCATGGTTTGCCATTGAGCATCGTATCTGACAGGGACAGCAAGTTTGTGGGTCACTTTTGGAGGACCCTATGGAAGAAGTTGGGCACTAATTTATCTTTTAGTTCAGCCTATCATCCTCAAACGGATGGGCAAACTGAGGTGGTGAATAGATCCTTAGAAAACCTTTTGCGATGTTTGACACGAGAACATGGAGGTAGTTGGGATGCCATCATACCTCAAGCGGAGTTTGCCTATAATGATTCAGTAAATAGAAGCACGGGCATGAGTCCTTTTGAAGTTGTGTATGGAAGACATCCAAGGGGAGTTTTTGAACTCAGGAATGTGGATGGTTTGGAGAAAAGGAGTGGACATGCGGGAGAGTTTGCTGAAGCAATGGTGGAAGTGCATGAGCACATGAAGAAAACATTGCAGCAAAATAGCCTTAAGGTGAAGGCTAAGGCCAATTTGAAATGAAGGAATGTGCAGTTCCAAATTGGGGACTTGGTAATGGTACATTTGAATAAAGACCGGTTACCTCGGGGCAGTTATACGAAGCTAATGATGAATAAGTTTGGGCCATGTGAGATTCTAGAAAAATATGGAGAAAATGCCTACAAGATCGCATTGCCTCCGGATGTGGCTATTTCACCTATCTTTAATGTCTCATATCTCACATTGTATAAGGGTTCAAATGAAGAAGTTGGTGCAACAGAGCCAACAATTGAACCAAATGATTGGATTCAGAAGTTGCCTTCTAAGGAGAAGCCACAGATGGAATGTATCATCAGTAGTAGAGAAGCAATGAGGACACGACACAAAGTGCACATGGAGCATTTGGTCAAGTGGAAGGGCCTTCCAGATTTAGAGGCCACTTGGTTGCCGAAAATCATGATTCTGAGGAAAGGGGGGGACCTACAACAATTGGTCTCTAAGAGGACTTGAGACAAATTTACCCATGAGAGTATGTTGTAGGAGCAGCTACAGGTACTGGGCACAGGAATAATGTTTACGTATTATTTTTGGGGGGTGTTTTAATGTTTTGTTATTATTAAATTTTAGGGTATATTTGAATGTTTTGTTATCACTTTAGTAAAGTATTAAATAAAACCTTTACGGGCCTGGTGGTTGCCAAAAATAGTTTTTAACTGTTTACCTTTGTTTATTTATTCTCTCCAAAACCTCTAGGAGGGGAGGATTTATTTTTTCTTTTTGGTGGGAAGAAGACGGAGAAAGAAGTCGAGTGATATTGTTCATGTTTTGTGGAATGAAATAAGAAATAATAATAAAAAAGAAACAGTGGTTTGCATGCAATTATTGTTATTATTATTATTATTTTGTTTGATCTCTGTCCTGCCTGTGGTGTCCCGATGTTTTAAATTTTATATTTCCAATTTGTGGATTATATTGATTTATCTGTTGGTTGAATGAAATAAAACTTTGAGCATTTCTTTGTGTAACGAGATCTTTGCAGCCAGGGCACGGGTTGTTAAACTGCTGCCTGGAAACATTTTGAGACATCATGTCTCCTACTTGTGTAATCTTCATGTGAACAGACCAGCACATGTTGAAGAACGGGTAGGAGGAATGTACCATACTATGCTTCTGGTCGGGTGCAGGAATTGGCCGCAAGTAGAAGTGGCACATGTGTGGTGAAAGGGCAGCATCTCTATGTCATTGCCGTGAATGATTAGATTTAAACGAGTGGGTGTTGTTCGCGTTTGAAGTTTTAGTCATTCATCTCATGACATTGCTGTAGATTTCAGTTTATTCTTCTTTCCATCTCATAGTAAGGTTGTTACAGACTTTATTCTTGTTTTCTCCTCATCAAGGAATGAGAGTTTTGATGGAGGCTTGATGAAGGCTTTATAGCAGACCGCCAATTCTTTATAGGTATTCTGAGCTTCAATATTAAAGAAAATAAAGATCTTTTTCTTTCTCTTCTATGCCTTTTAACATCTCTTATGAGGGTAACTTATTGTTCTATTAAAATTTGCGAGCCTTATTTTGTTATGAGCGAAAAATGTAGGCACCTCAAAGTCGTTGATGTTATGACCTCATATCTCCATTAAAATAACTGCTCTCATAGAATATTAAAACCATTATTATACTCCCTTCGAGATCACTATCATGATAGTAGAATACATGCTCTTTCTTGAGAAAAAATAGTTTTCTCTGCTTTGATTTTTTGTTGTCTCCATGGACTTTTCTATTGTGTTCTTCCATGGTATTGGATGCCCACCATCAAGACTATGACCATGGTATCATAGTTCTAACAATGAACTAATGACTACTAGAGATCCTTGTATTATGGGATATCTTCTCATGAGCTCTAATATTTTTGATTATTTCCCCAAACACTGTCATAATGTTGTTTTTTTGCCTTTGTATTGTAGATGCACTGTATTGTCATGTTTGCTTTGATTTTGTGTTTCTCTTCAAGATTTGATTTATCAATAGAAGCTCTTGGTTTTCTCCTCTACTATATTTTTAAATTTCTATGACTGTGTCTTACCAACCCATAGGATGATATATTTCGATATTTATCATAGTCGTTAATTTCTTTTTATAACTGTCCATGCAACATGATTATCCATTTGACCTATACATTGCATACCATCTTCAATCTGTTACCAGGACTACATTTTCCTTATTGTTATTGCACTCTTTCACTTTATTGAAGATTTCATTTGTTATTTGTACCTTCATATTGTATAGGATTCCTTGGCATACTTCATTAATGTAGTTGCACTCTTTACTTACTGTTGTCTTGACTCTTGATCATGACAACCCTTTGTCAATGCCTTTTCTTATAGTGTACTAGCACTATGATGGCATATTGTGATGCACATTTGTAACAAGCATCTGATTCTTTGATGATTGCTTAATTCCATCTTATGATAAATGTTGATTGTAGTCTTTTGTATCTCTTCCCCTTGATCTTATGCTTGGTCATAACACACAAAATAACATTGTGCATTCCATTTTGTTTGGCATTAACAACTATGTCTTTGATCCTTTGATGTTTGTATTTTAAGCCCATTGGTGATTGTTTTGATTTCATGGATACCATGTTGTAGCTAAGTCTAATTATTATGTTAAAATATGGCTGGGAACTGCATCATTTATTCCTTCTTTGAAACTACAACTGCAACCAGTTTGACCACATTTGTTTTTATGATGACACAACGACACTAATTTGTACTTTCCTAAAAGATGCATGACTCTCTCTCTCTCTCTCTACTCAATTGTTCAACTATGCTAGATCATCGGATTATTGTTGATCCCTGATCCCTTGACAATATGAACATTTATAAAGAAATGCATCAATTGTTATGAATTCACCTTTTGACAATGACATATGTTATCCCAAAACAACAGATATGATTGTTTGCTTCTTATATCACTAATATAAAGATAATGCTTTATTGTCCTTTCATGAAGTAACTGTGATTATCTTAGCGCCTTCCTGTAGCATCATTTTTCATCTTGTAGCACATTGGTCTCAACTCTTGTGGGAGCCCATTTGACCCCACGTGCTACAAAATACACACTTGTATTTGCACATGAAGCAAATGAGTTAGAAAACAAATGCATATTTTAGATGTGTATGATGGGTTGGCTATTTTCCTAGACACCTAAAGTATGCATTGCTTGTTCAATGTACATAGAGATGTGTATGTGTGTGTGTGTGTGTGTGTGTGTGTGTGTGTGTGTGTGTGTGTGTGTGTGTGTGTGTATATGTANATAGAGATGTGTATGTGTGTGTGTGTGTGTGTGTGTGTGTGTGTGTGTGTGTGTGTGTGTGTGTGTGTGTGTAAATGTACATGTAATGCTTGAGACTTGTCATTTATTAGATCATTTGTGTGTGTGTGTGTGTGTGTGTGTAAATGTACATGTAATGCTTGAGACTTGTCATTTATTAGATCATTTCTTGATCTAACACCATTTTTATCAATTGAATGCAAGATCTAAGAGCAAGTTGAAGTAGTGGGAGACACAAGTGGGGAAAGACAACATAGAAAAGCACAACAACAATCCAGTTATCCAGTTTTTATGATGACATAACGACACTACTTTGTACTTTCCTAAAAGATGCATGACTCTCTCTCTCTACTCAATTGTTCAACTATGCTAGATCATCGGATTCTTGTTGATCCTTGATCCCTTGACAATATGAACATTTATAAAGAAATGCATCAATTGTTATGAATTCACCTTTTGACAATGACATGCTATCCCAAAACAACATATATGATTGTTTGTTTCTTATATCACTAATATAAAGATAATGCTTTTTTGTCCTTTCATGAAGTAATTGTGATTATCTTAGCGCCTTCTTGTAGCATCATTTGTCATCTTGTAGCACATTGGTCTCAACTCTTGTGGGAGCCCATTTGACCCCACGTGCTATAGAATAAACACTTGTATTTTCACATGAAGCAAATGAGTTAGAAAACAAATGCATATTTTAGATGTGTATGATGGGTTGGCTATTTTCCTAGACACCTAAAGTATGCATTGCTTGTTATATATATATAATGCTTGAGACTTGTCATTTATTAGATCATTTCTTGATCTAACACCATTGTTATCAATTGAATGCAAGATCTAAGAGCAAGCTGAAGCAGCGAGAGACACAAGTGGGGAAAGACAACATAGAAAAGCACAACAACGATCCAGTTATTCAGGAAATGATTGGTCCATGTCTTTACTTGTGTATTTGTTTACTTATTCATGTATATACCTTTATTTACATTGAATAAGTTAGTCAGTCTCACGACTTGTGTGAGAGAAGTGTACATTTCATGAGTAATAAAATGATCTTCATACATAACCTTGCAAAACATTGTTGCATGTTAAATGCATTTTGAATAACTCAAGAAACTATCAGATAATTATTTTCTTCTGTTTATGCACTTGATCTAATTTATGGGAGGTTAAAAATGTACCTTTTCGTCTCCCAATTTCAAAACCATGAACTCTACTTGATAGAAGCGCAATGAAAATTAGGTAACATTTTTGGCGATTCTCTAATTAATCATTTGACTATCCTGGCCTTCAACCCCTCCACTGATGACTCTTTACAGGCTGATGACGTCTCCCCCCCAAGGTGGTGTTGATTTTGTCCTGGTGGATCTAACCCCACCTCCTGTTGTTGTTTCGGCCTCCTTTGGTAGCGTGGACCCTTCTCTGACTACTACTGCTCATAATTTGTCCCAATCTTTGGCTTTTGAAGTTCAGCATTGCCAACACTCTATTCCTTCTCTTTGGGGGTTCCTCCACCCTCCTCTTATGGTGGGGACACCTCTAACAATAGTGTCTGGACAATTGTCCAACAATAAAGGAAAAATTACTCTCCAAACTCTCATTCTCCTCCCCATGTTGGAGGTGAGTTGTGTACCCCCTCTTTATGTGGATTACTAGTTGTGTTGCTAGTCTGCTATCAGTAGTCTCTTTTGACCTCGTTGTAAATAATTACTTTAGTATGTGGTTTTAATGCATTCATGCTATATAGGTGTAAGAGACAACACCCTTATTTTGCTACGTTTAATATCAAAAACAACAGAAATATTTGGAAGTTTTATTTCATAATATAGAATTTCAAAATCATAATTATATTTCTTCCTTCTTTAAACTAATAACATTACAAAATAAAATCATAAACTTAATTTTATTTACATAATAAACTTAATAACTAATTTAATTTTATTATATTTCTCCCTTTTATAAAAAGTTAAAACTAACCTTATAGAACCAACCTTGGTACTTTCACAAAAAAATTGTTATTATAATCTTCACGGGAATTGATTATGATGTCAAAGTGGCTTGTAGCAAGCCACTAGTACTAAATTATGAAACTGTTTAATTTTTTAGATTAGAGTTTAATGTTTATATTAAATTGTCGTTATAGATTGATTTTAGAAATTAACTTTAAAATGAGTTATTCTTTATGATATTTTTAGGTATTATGTGTATAATAGGGTGTGACTAGTGTGGGATTGTGCTTAGTTAAAACAAAATTTATTTTGATCTGATTATGATAGTGATATTTAATTTTTATACATATAACACAATGACAAATTTAGTCATAGATGTTGCTTTTAAGATTGCTCCACTATTATCTTGGGTATAGTGACTTGGTACATATATGTAATTTAATATTCCATAACTAATGAAAAATGTGAAAACTCTCACAAAAACATAAATTAGAGCACCCTAACCAACAACCAAATTTTTGCGACAATTTGAGGTGTAGGACACCAAATTAAGGCACAAAAGCATTGATGGTTTTTCAAGAATAAATGAAAAGAAAGGGAAAGGCCTTCAATTGCACAATGGGCACATGAGAAATGGTTAGCTCATGGAACTGGTTACCCATTGTAGTTCAATGGACAAATTTATGAGAGATCAATAGCCCAAATTGGTGGTACTTCTAGGGATCCCATTCAGGTCAATTATAAGAAAACAATTCAAAAAAATAATAGGCTATTAAGGGTGGGGTTTTATGGAGGGGGCTGCCTAAAATATTTCAATGAGATTTTTTAGGAATATTTTAAATGTGTGGTCCTATGAATTTCTAAAAGAAATTGGAGTCTCATAGGTTTTTCTTCAAATACATTTAAATAAAAAATATGTATTTGTAATAGATTTTGTATTTAGTTTTCTTCTAATACATTTAAATAAAAAAGTATGTAATCATAATAGATTTTTGTATTTAATTTTTGCATGAACAAGAATTAGACAAATCTGATTTCTCTTTAAAATTTTATTTTGAGAGGAATCTATATTTTTAGAAATAGTTTTCCTAAACTAGTGGAGCAAATTCTAGTCCCACCATTTTTTTTTTGTTCAAATATGCAGTCATTTGAACAGTCCTAAACTGTAGGGGCTCCTATTTTCCTGGGGAAGATTCCAAATGATCATGTAACAATTTATTTTCTTCTTCACGAGACCGCTTTTTCCTTTAAAATAGAAGCTTAAACCCCTCCATTTGGGCAGGTCCCCATGCCGCTGCTTAGCTTATTTTGGCTAGCAGCCATTGCTCAATATTTTAAGGAGCATTTGTGAAGCGGGTGGCCCCATGAATACTATTTTTTCTACTTATATTTCAGCAGCTTAAAATAATTTTTAACTAATTATGATATTTTAACATACATAAAATTAATTCTTCTCAATCACCTAAGATCATCTTCACATTGACACCAAGGTTAAGTGCTCATCGAATCATTTCAACACTATCATGGCGAAGAGGGTCAAAGAGAGACAACAAACCAACGAATTGCCATGGACCTCTGACACTTTATTTGCTCGTTTCAAGTACTTCTTGCAGTTTGCATATCAAACAAACCTTAAGAAAGGAATCCAATAACCATTTTACACAGAAAATTGGAAGACATTTGTTTCACATGAGAATTTGATAAAACATTCAACTCCTCCGATGATGCCAAATTAAGACTAGGATACTTGTCTGGCTACAACAAGAGATCGAAGTCCATGTTCAACAAATTTGTCAATTACTGGATGCACCTTGTTTCTCGTATCTTGAGTGCATTTGCAAAGGTCAATAATCTATCCACATAAGGTATAACAACAAATAGATGCAACATTTAGAAGAATAGATAAAAAACCTATGCTACATGTTTAGAAGGATTTGAAGTAAATAATATATAAAAATTGAGATTAGTTTTTACCCGCTCTGGTGCTCCTTTGCTAGCCCAATGTCAGTTTCCATTAGAATCAACATAGGTAAGTGTTGTATGTTGTCAACAAGATTAAATGGTAGCAAATGAACTTCAATAATGCCTGCTCTTTCCTATAACAGATCATCAAATTTATAAATTCCAATTCCAAGCTCATTCATGATCACAATAGAAACATTCTACAAAATAGATCAAAATCTCAACTACAGATCAACATTGCGAAAATATATTTAAAACAGGGCAAGTTTATGGGTGCTACCTCTTTTGGATCTACCAAAGTTCCTACAATAGCAGCATCAATTACATCTTGATTTTCAACTCTTGAAGCTCTAGCTACCAGTAATAATAATGTTTCCTTGTCGACACCTTTAGCAAATATCTGTATTGCTTTTAAATGAGAATTTAGTAACATATAGTGACACATATAATGCAACAAAATATACTTTTTTCAAGTCACGGTGGGAAAAAACAGGTTCTACAAAAGAGCTATTAGGCTTTCGTAATTAACAACCAAACCATACACAACAAAAATAGAAAATCATAAGCAGCAAAATGCAGTTTGAACAATATTTTATCATGTATGGACACTACCTCAATATGATTTTTATTGACTGATAGCTTGTTGAGTGTAAGGGTTCCAGTCTTATCACTGCAGAGGACATCCATTCCAGCCATTTCTTCAATAGCAGTCATTCTTTTTGCAATAGCACCCTGAACAACACATCATGTAGTCTTATAAGCTTCAAGGCAAACAACTTTATACAATCTTTAAAAGTACTCCAATAATAAGAAGTGAACCAATTGTCTCTCACAAGAGTAGTACTTTCTGAGAAAGGCGGTGTGATCTAATAGCCATTGTCACAGAAAGTATGATGGGCATGGCCATGGGAATACCACCAATCAAGAGAACCAGAAGGTTGTTGATCCCATCCCTATATTCCTTATGTTAATGGGATACATGACAATTATCTCCATAATGATTCCAATTACAATCAAATAGATACAAAAGTTTCCAATTGTTGTAAGAACCTTTATTACAGAATAAGTCTTGTTAGAAATATTCTTCAATTCTAGATGAAGGCTAAAATCCAAGCTAAAAGAGCAAAAATTGCTCCCTCAAATGAGGGGCATACATACAACTTAAATCAAAAGTGTAATATTTTTCCATATAATCACCTACCTTCTGGATAGATTGTGATTCTGGTCACAAAATTTTATCTGCATTCTTGCTTTGCACTATAATTTGCACGGGGGGGGGGCATCCTATAGCAGCCAAGTTAAACGATAAGAGTTAGTTGAAGTTGTTGTGAATACAAGTACATTTTCAAAAGTACAAATACAGTGTTTACAAATAAATCATGCAAAACCAAAGTGATTTGGACAAGTACTTTTCAATAATACAAATGCAGTGTTTGCAAACAAATCATGCAAAACCAAATGTAGTGTCTGCAAATCATATAAAACCAAAGACTGTTCAGATTTCTAACTTGTTTGGGTGTAGAGCATTGCTTCCATAAATTGTCTCCTTGAAATTATAGATCTCAACACATACTTATATAACCTTGGTTGATCGAAAGTGGATGATAATAATTCAAAGGAATCAAAATCTATGAAAAAAATGAAAAATAAACAAACAAGGAAATGTACTAAATTATAGTATACAATGATACATGTGTAAAGACCTATATTTTCATATAATTGATTACACAATCTTCAAATTAGTTTATATCTTCCTTCTATTTACCTATCGGCTACACCCTTGCACATCTTATAGGTGCAAGTGCTAGTTTGTATGCGATGTAAAAACCAAATGCGACGATACAAACCTCAAAAGAGATGCTATATAACTCATATGTGCGAACAAAACAAATGCGATGAAACAATTTTTAAATCTGACACCATGCAAAATGAAAACACTAGTTTAAATGCGAGATCTGATTATCAGATGTGACGCAAAACACATTGAATGCGAGAAAATAACTATCATATGCGAAAAAACAAGGACAATAAAGGGTTTCCTACTAAACACGACCAAAAATCATTCAAAAATGACAAAAAACAAAGCGGGAGATCGATTACATATCAGTGATCCATAGCCTGTCGGTCTCTGATAACACCTAACCTTCTTGAAGCGATGCTCATAGTATGCAATCACCATGGTAGATAGGAGGAGTATTTCTCTTAAGAGAGTAAAAAGTGATTTGAGAAAGTGAAACTGAATGGTAAAAAGGGCTTTTTGAGCCTAATATATTCACTTTTTAACCTAAGTCAAGGGGTATTTTAATCACATTTCATCATTACAGGCTTATTATCCAAAAAAATTCACAGGGACATATTTCTAATCTATATTATCAGGAAATAAATCAAAATGGCTAAAAATCATAAAACTCTTCAAAATTCTAAAAATTCATAAAAATCATAAAAAATTCCTAAAAAGCATAAAAACATTTTGATTTATTTCTCAAGGGGGCATACAATCACCAGAATGCAAAATTTTCAAAATCGAGGACATCAGATGTAAAATTTTCAAAATTTCAAACCAGGACATCAAAGGGGATCACAAT
Source organism: Thuja plicata (assembly GCA_018584345.1). NCBI lineage: Eukaryota > Viridiplantae > Streptophyta > Pinopsida > Cupressales > Cupressaceae > Thuja > Thuja plicata. The sequence goes on from MU224824.1 coordinate 423,420, forward strand.
TTAAATCATAGATTCATATCGAGTCATCATCATCATCATACCTGTGAGGCATTAATCAATCAATCAGGTTGGCATCACAACATTGAAGCATCAAATCAAGATCAAAATCAAATTATTCTTTGAACCAATGCATTGCTCACACGGTGATTCAAAGAGGGGCAAAATGTATACACCTAAAAATTGTCAAAAGGCAAACATTAATTAAATTCATGCAACTATAGTAATTAAATAAAAAATCATCTACTATGTAATTGAATTAAATATTTGATTATATAATTCACCATTAATTAATTGGTCCTTTCAAATAAAAGCCAAATTCAACCTATTCAACACATCACACATGGATGATTAATTAATTCTTTTGAAATAATTAATTCCTAAAATATCTCACCAACCACAAAAAGGAAAAAAAATCAAATTTAACCAATGAGAGATGAGGAACAAGCTCACATGGATCACAAATAGTCTTTTCTATCTTGACCATTCAATCTCAATTTGCAATCTTGACTATTCATCATGGACACATCATCCCTCTTAACTCCAACTACATCTTGATCATGGTTAATCATAACTCACCCCCAAGACCTTGAGAAATCCTATAAATAGGGTTTATTCTAAGTGCATAATCATCCACTTCATTTTAGATCAAACACATTATACTAATTTGTGCATCCATTCTCATTATAACAATTGCATTATAGTCATTTTAGCATAGCAATTCATTTGAGCAACATCATAATGAAGAATTTTTTATTACATCGTTCTTAGATTAGTTATTTTCATATCTTAGTTTACATTGTTCTTGCATCATTTAGCACAATTTGCATTCATCATAACATTAGATCATTCAATCATCATCAATTATTATTTTCATGATTGTCACTTATGAGCTCAATTTGTAGCTGAGAACTAAATCTAATAGGTCCCTATGAATAGAGAGCGATGAGACGCTCATGAGTCTTTATTTCATTGTTTTAACTAGTTCTTTATCATGTTTTGATATAACGCTCATATTACTGTCTCATTGAGGTTTGTGGTTAACAAAATCGCTCACACTAAGATTCCTAATACTACATTCACTCCCAGGTTGTCATCTTCTAGGAGCTCATCCACGAATGTAGACTCATATTCTAAATCATCCCCACAATCTTTAGCTTCTTCAAAAGAGTTTTCTAAATTCTTGATGGAAGAGATTTGGATGTCTCTGTAATGCACATCTTCAATAACAACTTCATAACCATCTTTTATGTCCTACTACTCAAAACCCCGACTCCCTTTAAATATATCTCATCCAAAAGACCTATTAAAAAGGGAGGTTCTTCCTTCGATACTTGTGAATATGAATGAGACCTCCTCTCCACCGATGTCAATTTACTAAAAGCTTCATAGTTTACTTCCATTTCATTAAGAGGTTTTTCAGATTGCTCCCTCATACTAATAATTTCATGTCTCCCTCAAAGAGATCCTTGGACTATTCCCTATATATTGCATAAATTCATCCATATACTCAAATTTATTTCTCTCCTCTATCTCAATACTAGTGAATAAACCATTCAACACCGAGGCATGACTGCCTAAACTTATTCCACACTTTATCATGTTAGGACTATCTCCAAGGCTAGATGGAGAGTGGACACCACCTACAGTGCCCAGAGTGATGCACTTAAGATTTACATTCGAGTCACGAATCACTTCCATTTCAAAAAAGTGGTCAATAATATTTAACAAATCCTAGTTTCTAACCTCAGCCCCATCTCTGACCTACTGAGATTTTGGTGGTCCCACAATAGTGTGTCCCACTTTTTCAAACATCCCATTTTTTGTAATATTGCTATTAGGTTTCAACTGTGTAGTATTTTTGAGTCAAACTCATTGACCCATGTTTCATGAGTAATGGTTCACATGAACCCATCTCTCATGAGAATGAATGGAACACTTAGCACTCATTGCATCTAGGTGATTCTCACAAAGGTGAAGCATCGGGACTTCCCAGGCGGTCAACCATCCCAATACTACTCTATCTTGAGTGAACACTTAGCAATCATTGCATCTAGGTGATGCTCACAAAGGTGAAGCACTCATTACATCTAGGTGATGCTCACAAAGGTGAAGCATCAGGACTTCCCGGGAGGTCATCCATCCCAGTACTACTCCTACTCTAAAGGAATAGGTGGAAGGGGCCACCATTGAACACAAATCTTGGAATAAATATTAGAGTATTTTTATTGAGCTACATCATTAGCATAAATTTTTGGTATGTGTTGATTGATCAGGCAAGTACTGTACTCATCACGTATCCTCATCGGGGTTAACTCATCAAGCATTTTTAGTTAACTCATCATGCATTTTTTAGGTTAATTTATTAACCAACCTTTGTAACCGACATTGGTAAACTGCCTAAAAGGCCTATAACTAAGTGGCAGTGTAATGTGAAGATTAGACTATAATTTTCTCTTTGCTGGATAATAAAATAAGTGGATGATTGTTTCTCTAGGGGATGCAGCCCATATTGGATGAACCACATTAAATCTTTATGTTATTGTATTTTTGTCTTCTCTTATTTTCTACACAATCTTAATATTGTTTATTGCTCATATATGCCCAAATCCTAACACAAATAAACCTTACAATCTTGTTACCAATCAATTTTAGAGTTTTTGGGTGCCTATATTTACTTGGGATATTATAAAGTCAACCAAATGGGGATTTCCTCAATAAAGGCCTTCAAATGATCAAAGTTTGGGGACCAGTCTGGTGGTACCCTAAATTTTGAGAATTTAGAAGTCTCAATCCATTATCAAGAAGCAAGTTTCTCCGTACTAAAAAAATCAAATGAAGGAAGCTTTATGACACAAATAAATAAAACTAACTAATCGAAGCCTTCAGAAAATGCTAGAATTTTGACTTTCTGCAAAGATGATGTCAACAGAGGTTGAAGATGGTCGAATTTTAAAAATCTAAAAATGACCCAGCTTGGAAAATTAAATTTCCTATCTCCAATAGAAATCTTAGCTTTTCACTATGTGTTTTGGATTTAAGACCAAAGCCAAATCCGAAAGTTAGGTAGTTATTTTTTAGTTAGTTTATTGTTTTTCAAAATAATTTGCAATAAGGGTTGTGTCTTTTCACCTTAAAGAGGTGTGAAAGCCACACACACACACACACACACACACACAAAATGTAAAGAGAATACAATATAATACAATTTCACATATTTGGATAGTTTTTAATCAACAAGTGTAACATGGACTTGGATGTACTGTTTTTTCAAAATCAATAAAGATAAGTGCTTTTTTCTTTCATCTGTGAGAATTGACTCAACTTTATTTTTTGATTAGTCCCTTGGATAAAATATTTAGATTTTCTTCAAAGTGATAGTTTAATGGTGCATACTTAATTGATTAAATTTACAACTTTCATTATCAATTGGTCTTTTCATCTTGCATGGTTACATTCAATTGATTGTGGCCACAATCAATCAGTCTATCATTTGAGGAGTTAAACTCAATTGAGATAGTTGTGGATTTGTCTTAAGATACATGCTCATCATAACACCTTTGAAGTGATATGTTTCTCGCAAATTGTCTCTAAGGTTGTACCTAGGGTTGGGATGAGTTTGACTCTATTGCCCGTGATAGAATAAGGCACTGGTCTAATCATTCTTTGGATTATAGTTACTCAGTTCATTGTTTATAGTTTTGTGATATCTTATCTGTCTATTCATTTCAATTTACATACATATTTACTAAACATTCTTTCAATTACTCAAAGTATTTTAGTTTACAGTTTATGATATATTGCTTTCAGTTAGATTTCTTTCAAGTGCCTTGCCATACTTGAGAGAGAGGGTTTGAGGTGTATTATATTCGCTATAAAATGCCTTAAGACTTGAAGGATAAGTTTAAGGTATAGGCCTACCAGCCTTGGTTTTGCAGAGCCAGAATTGTAGAGGGTTCAACCTTATCTTGGTTGAATTTTGTTAGTTGGCCAAATCACTTGGGTTCCTTAGCATTGGATTGGCAAGTCCATAGGAAATCCAATATGTTGATTTGAGCACCAACAAATTGGCGGATCTGCTAGGGATTTGTCTATGAAAGAGAGCATTGAAGATTACCTAGAAGCTCTAGTGATATATTTAAGAACTCAAAAGACAATAAGTATTTTCCTTCTGGCAAGAAGGTGGTGACTCTATTTAACAAAGCATTTCAGTTAGTGACTCTACTGAGGGAGAAGACTCAGAAGGAGATGGTGGATATTTTTTTCAAATGTATCAATCATTTTAAAGAAATCCTTTTATTCTAGATGGCATCAGGCCATTGGACTTCAGCAATTTTGATTATGAACCTAACAGGTTATCCCCAAAACTTTCACAACTTGTACCAAAGCTCCATGGAGAATGGGATGAATCAGCACTGCAACACTTGGATGCATTTTATACATTCATAGAAGATTATGAGGTTTCTATAGAGGATCAAATAATGAAGCTATTTGTCAAGACATTAAAATACAATGCACAAGAAGAATATGAATCATTACCTACACAGTCTATTTCATCATGGAGACAGTTTGAGCAATGGTTTCTTGATATGTTTCATGATGCTAGTGAAGAGGACAACATGTGTTACAAACAATATGAAGACCAAAACTGCAGCATGGAAGAGGATATTAGTATATCTCCACTTGATGCATTCTTTAGTTTGGAGAGATTTGAGGGGGAGTCTACGCCATATTTGTTCGTAAGGATGGAAAGAATTTATAACAAGATACCATCGAACATCATACCCCCACACAAGGAATCCATAAGAAAATTATGTGACTTAGGAATCTCGCCAGATGACCTTGACCTAAAGCTTTTCTTTCAAATATTAGAAGAATAATATGAAGACAAAGAAAAGGAGGATTATGATCAAATTGAAAAAGATGGCAATCTTAGTGATGAAGAAGAAAACATGTGCTATGAACAATAAGAAGATCCAAATTACATTATGGAAGAGGAATCTTACATGTCCCCTTTAAATACATTCTTCAATTTGGAAAGATATGAGGGTGAACTTGCAGTACATTTGTTCATGAGAATGATAAAAATTTATCGGGAAATACCTTTAGATATCAGGCCTCGTGGAAGGGAATTAATGGATAAACTTTGTGAGTTAGGAATCTACCATGATTCTCAACTGAGAGATTTTCTTGATCAAATATGTGAGGAATTGAGGGAAGAAAAGGATGAATATAGGGAAGAATTTACAAGTGCTCCAAAATTGAATGCAACTGAAGTTTGTGATCAAACTAAAAGGGCTCATGTACATAAAAATAATGATGACATGAAAGAAGAGAATTCAGATCAGATTGATGAGGATCTTGTACATGGTGATATTTGTATGGAGACAGATATCAATGACCATGATGATGAGGGATAAAATCTTCTTTGTACAGAATAAATTTTAGCTTTGTTAGACATGAAATATAAAAAATATGTTGAGAAGAGTGGTCAAATTTTTTCTCAATCCTCCACAGTAAACAAGTTAATGGATCAACATATATTCAAGAGGTACTATATCAAGAAGACAAATATTTCCAACAACCAAATAACAGAGATGAAATAGAACAACATACAACATATAAATAGAAAGAAGTTTCAGAGGAAAGCTCTCATGGAGATATGCCCGAGCCCTCTAAGTTCTTGAATTCATTTTTTAAAGAGGAAGTGGAGAAAAATATGCTTGTGTTCTCTATGCCCTTGAATCCATTATGTGAAGGATATGTTCTATACAATCAAATCTATCAACATCATGATGAAGGTAGCAGGCCTAATGATGATTTTGAAGTTGATAACACTCAAAATATGCATTCAGAAGGTAAGATATCATTCAGTTCATCCTATAAGAGAGATTTGTATCAGAATTGTGAAGATGAGAATGAAATAACCAAGCATAATGATGAGAATATGTTGAAAAAAAGTTCTGAAATTTATCCAAATATCATATCTGATCAGATTCTTGATATAAGAGGAGTAATAGTTCCTAAATATGAGCTATCCTCAAAACTTTTATGTGAGGAGAAACAATATCTGGAGAATGGAAATGGGGCAGATTGTGTGCAAGGAAACATCCAAGAAGAAGAACTTAGTTTAGATACTTATATGAATGATCATATGCACATGGATCCTCCATCCAGAAAAGAACACGGTGCACTTGATGATTTCTCAAAGAGAAAAACATAAATCAAAAGACAAAGACTGCATTGATGAAGTGGAACCAATAAGTATTCTCTAAAAGGATGATATATCTAATAGAGCAAGGGATCAAATGTTGGGACTAAATAATTCTGAGATTTTTTTGTTTTCAAATACTCTTGTTGATAAAGATAAGGAACAATATAATATCATATTAAGCATATTCAAAGTGTTACGTGAACAAAATAAAATTTTTGATAGAGGAAAAGAATAATATTCATTTTGGGGGCCAGGGGCCACCAAATTAAGTTCAAACAAATATTTTATGAAGAGGGTAATAAACTAATGGTCTGCTTCTCTAGATAGCTGGAATCTCGTTATGCTCACACAGAGCATACGTCCCCAGAAAGAGACATTGGTGGTACCCTAAATTTTGAGAATTTAGAAGTCCCATCCATTATCAATAAGCAAGTTTCTCCATACTAAAAAAATCAAAGGAAGGAAGCTTTATGACACAAAGAAATAGAACTAACTAATTGAAGCCTTCAGAAAATGCTAGAATTTCAACCTGCTACAAAGATGATGCCAACAGAGGTTGAAGATCGTCGAATTTTAAAAATCTAAAAATGACCCAGTTTGGTAAATCAAATTTCCTATCTCCAATAGACATCTTAGATTTTCACAATGTGTTTTTTGATTTTTTACCAAAGCCAAATCTGAAAGTTAGGTAGTTATTTTTTAGTTAGTTTATTATTTTTTCAAAATAATTTTTAATAAGGGTTGTGTCTTTTCACCTTAAAGAGGTGTGAAAGCCACTTAAACACATACATATACATAATGTAAAATGTAAAGATAATATAATATAATACAATTTCACATATTTGGATAGTTTTTAATCAACAAGTATAACATGGACCTGGATGTACTATTTTTTCAAAATCAATAAAGATAAGTGCTTTTTTCTTTCATCTGTGGGAATTGACGCAACTTCATTTTTGATTAGTCTCTTGGATTAACTCTTTAGATTTTCTTCAAATTGACAGTTTGATGTTGTATACTTAATTGATTAAATTTACAAATTTCATTATCAATTGGTCTTTTCATCTGGCATGGTTAAATTCAATTGATTGTGGCCACAATCAATCAGTCTCTCATTTGAGGAGTTAAACTCAATTGAGATAGTTGTGGATTTGTCTTGAGATACAACTCATCATAACGCCTTTGAAGTGATATGTTTCTTGCAAACTGTCTCTGAGGTTGTACACAGGGTTGGGATGATTTTGACTCTATTTCCCATGATAGAATAAGGCACTAGTTTAATCATTATTTGTATTATAGTTATTCAGCTCATTGTTTATAGTTTTGTGATATATTATCTATCTATTCATTTCAATTTACATACATATTACTAAACATTTTATCAATTACTCAAAGTATTTCAGTTTACAGTTTATGATATATTGCTTTCAGTTAGATTTATTTCAAGTGCCTTGCCATACTTGAGAGAGAGGGTTTGAGGTGTATTCTATCTTCTATAAAAAGCCTTAAGACTTGAAGGATAATTTTAAGGTATAGGCCTACTAGCCTTGGTTCTGCATAGCTAGAATTGCAGAGGGTTCAACCTTGCCTTGGTTGAATCTTGTTAGTTGGCCAAATCACTTGGGTTTCCCAACATTGGATTGGAAAGTCCATAGGAAATCCAATCTGTTGATTTGAGCACCAACACAGTCCTTAATAAAAAAACCCATTCCCCCATCATGAAAGTATCATTGATCAGAATCTAATATTTTTTAGAGGGCTTCTGACAAATAACTAGATAAAACCCATTTGGTAAGGTATTAATGGTAAAGTCCTTACTCTACTGTTCATCACACCATTTCCTCACCCATATATAAGTTGGTCATTCCCCCCAACCACTTCATAAAAAAGGCCTTCTCCCTTAGAGAGGCAACAACTTCTTTCCATTCATCATTTTCAATACGAAGAGAAAGGGAACAAGAGGTCGAATTCAAGCTCACCTTTATAGCCTTGTTCTTCTTTTCACTCTCCAAAACACCCATTCAATCTCCTTGTAGGATTTTAGTGGAACACTAGTTGTACCCCTACCTCCCAAACATTTTAAAAAGATTTTTGACACCTTTTGTGTGCTAGGTATCCTTTCTGAAGGCCTCTTAGACATTCCAAGGGCATGATCCTCCTGAACCCTAGCAAGGGATCACCAAGCCCTATTTGGAATCTACGACCACATTGTCAGTTCTACAGATTACGCTCACCATAGTTCCTTTGAAACCTTAGCCAACAGTCGCTTAGAGCCATTTGACCTTTCCTGTGACCAATTTTTTTACTAATATTATTCTTAATAATTTTTAATTTGACATTTTTCTTCTAATTCTAATTTTAAAATTAACATTTCCCTCGTCTTCCATAATTAAATAATTTTTAATATTTAATTATCTAACATTCTTCTAATATTAACTAAATGATTTTATTATTTAATTAAGATTTAGCATTACATGGCCATATGCCTAGCGATGTATTGAATTTTAGACTAAAAAAATTATGTCAGCATATATTACCATGATTCTCAACTGAGAGTTTTTCTTGATGAAATATGTGAGGAATTGAGGGAAGAAAAGGATGAATATAGGGAATAATTTACAAGTGCTCCAAATTTGAATGCAACTGAAGTTTGTGATCAAACTAAAAGGGATCATGTACATAAAAAGAATGATGATATGAAAGAAGAGAATTCAAATCATATTGAAGAGGATCTTGTACATGGTGAGATTTGTATGGAGACAAATATCAATGACCATGACGATGAGGGATAAAATCTTCTTAGTACAGAATAAATTTGAGCTTTGTTAGACATGGAATATCAAAAACATGTTGAGAAGAGTGGTCAAATGTTTTCTCAATCCACCACAGTAAACAAGTTAATGGATCAACATATATTCAAGAGGTACTAGATGAAGAAGACAAATATTTCCAAGAACCAAATAACATAAATGAAATAGAACAACACACAACATATAAATAGAAAGAAGTTTAAGAGGAAAGCTCTCATGGAGATATGCCCGAGCCCTCTAAGCTCTTGAATTCATTGTTTAAAGAGGAAGTAGAGAAAAATATGCTTGTGTTCTCTATGCCCTTGAATCCATTATGTGAAGGATATTTTCTATACAATCAAATCTATCAACATCATGATGAAGGTAGCAGGCCTAATGATGATTTTGAAGTTGATAACACTCAAAATATGCATTCAGAAGGTAAGATATCATTTAGTTCATCCTATAAGAGAGATTTTTATGAGAATAGTGAAGATGAGACTTAAATAACCAAGCATAATGATGATAATATGTTGAAGAAAAGTTCTAAAAATTATCCAAATATCATATCTGATCAGATTCTTGATATAAGAGGAGTAATAGTTCCTGAATATGAGCTATCCTCAAAACTTTTATGTGAGGAGAAACATTATTTGGAGAATGGAAATGGGAAAATTGTGTGCAAGAAAACATCCAAGAAGAAGAACTTAGTTTAGATACTTATATGAATGATCATATGCATAGGGATCCTCCATCCAGAAAAGAACACGGTGCACCTGATGATTTCTCAAAGAGGAAAACATAAATCAAAAGACAAAGACTCCATTGATGAAGTGGAACCAATAAGTATTCTCTATAAGGATGATATATCTAATAGAGCAAGGGATCAAATGTTGGGGATAAATAATTCTGACATTTGTTTGTTTTCAAATACTCTTGTTGATAAAGATAAGGAACAATATAATATCATATTCAGGAGATTCAAAGTGTTATGTGAACAAAATAAAAATTTTGATAGAGGAAATGAATAATATTCATGATGGGGGTCGGGGCCCAACAAATTAAGTTCAGAAAAATATTTTATGAAGAGGATAATAAACTAATGGTCTGCTTCTCCAGAGATAGCTGGAATCTCGTTATGCTTACAGGGAGCATACGTCCCCAGAAAGAGCCACTGGTGGTACCCTAAATTTTGAGAATTTAGAAGCCCCAATCCATTATCAAGAAGAAATTTTCTCCATACTAAAAAAGTCAAAGGAAGGAAGCTTTATGACACAAATAAATAGAACTAACTAATCGAAGCCTTCAGAAAATGCTAAAATTTCAACCTGCTGCAAAGATGATGCCAACAAAGGTTGAAGATGGTCGAATTTTAAAAATCTAAAAATGACCCAGTTTGGGAAATCAAAATTCCTATCTCTAGTAGACATCTTAGCTTTTCACAATGTGTTTTGGATTTTTTTACCAAAGCCAAATCTGAAAGTTAGGTAGTTATTTTTTAGTTAGTTTATTATTTCTTCAAAATAATTTTTAATAAGGGTTGTGTGATTTCACCTTAAAGAGGTGTGAAAGCCACTCAAACACATACATATACATAATGTAAAATGCAAAGAGAATATAATATAATACAATTTCACATATTTGGATAGTTTTTAATCAACAAGTGTAACATGGACCTAGATGTACTATTTTTTCAAAATCAATGAAGATAAGTGCTTTTTTCTTTCATCTGTGGGAATTGACTCAACTTCATTTTTGATTAGTCCCTTGGATACAATATTTAGATTTTCTTCAAAGTGACAGTTTGATGTTGCATACTTAATTGATTAAATTTACAACTTTCATTATCAATCGGTCTTTTCATCTTGCATGGTTAACTTCAATCGATTGTGGCCATAATCAACTGGTCTGTCATTTGAGGAGTTAAACTCAATTGAGATAGTTATGGATTTGTCTTAAGATACATGCTCATCATAATGCCTTTGAAGTGATATGTTTCTTGCAAACTGTCTCTGAGGTTGTACACAGGGTTGGGATGATTTTGACTCCATTGCCCATGGTAGAATAAGGCACTGGTTTAATCATTATTTGGATTATAGTTATTCACTTCATTGTTTATAGTTTTGTGATATCTTATCTATATATTCATTTCAATTTACATACATATTTACTAAACATTCTATCAATTACTCAAAGTATTTCAGTTTACAGTTTATGATATATTGCTTTCAGTTAGATTTCTTTCAAGTGCCTTGCCATACTTGAGAGAAAGGGTTTGAGGTGTATTCTATCTTCTATAAAAATCCTTAAGGCTTGAAGGATAAGTTTAATGTATAGGCCTACCAGCCTTGGTTCTGCATAGCCAAAATTGCAGAGGGTTCAACCTTACCTTGGTTGATTCTTGTTAGTTGGCCAAATCACTTGGGTTTCCCAATTTTGGATTAGAAAGTCCATACGAAATCTAATCTGTTGGTTTGAGCACCAACACAGTCCTTAATAAAAAACCCCATCCCCCCATCATGAAAGTCTCATTGATCAAAATCTATTATTTTTTAGAGGGTTTCTGACAAATAACTAGATAAAACCCATTTGGTAAGGTATTTGGTAAAGTCCTTACTCTACTGTTCATTACACCATTTCCTCACCCATATATAAGTTGGTCATCCACCCCGACCACTTCATAAAAAAATCCTTCTCCCTTAGAGAGGCAACAACTTCTTTCCATTCATCATTTTCAATACGAAGAGAAAGGGACCAAGAGGTCGAATCCAAGCTCACCTTTACAGCCTTGTTCTTCTTTTCACTCTCCAAAACATTTATTCAATCTCCTTGCAGGATTTTAGTGGAACACTAGTTGTACCCCTACCTCCCAAACATTTTAAAAATATTTTTGACACCTTTTCTGTGTTAGGTATCCTTTCTGAAGGCCTCTTAGACATTCCAAGGGCATGACCCTCCTGAACCCTAGCAAGGGATCACCAAGCCCTATTTTGGAATCTACGACCACATTGTCAGTTCTACAGATTATGCCCGCCATAGTTGCTTTGAAACCTTAGCCAACAGTTGCTTAGAGCCATTTGACCTTTCCTGCGAGCAATTTTTTTACTAATATTCTTCTTAATAATTTTTAATTTGACATTTTTCTTCTAATTCAAATTTTAAAATTAACATTTCCCTCGTCTTCCATAATTAAATAATTTTTAATATTTAATTATCTAACATTCTTCTAATATTAACTAAATGATTTTATTATTTAATTAATATCTTTTGTGAATTTTAATCAAATAATATTTATTACTTAATTAAATTAATTCCTCATTTTTTTCAGTCATAGTTAAATAATTATTTTAATTATTTAATTACTTATCCATGTCTTCTATAATTAAATAGTTTCTTTAATTTTTACATTTTTGAAAAAGCATCTTCTTCTAGAAAATAAATAAAATATTTATTTCATATATTTGACTCTCATGCACAATTAAATAAGTATTTAATTCTAATTAAGTCTTGTACTTCCACCTCGCTAACAGTCACTCACTGTCATTCCAACTAATCAATCAATTATGTCAATCTCAGTCATGCAACTTGGTCTATCTTAGTCAAGTCAACCTTTCTAAATTAGGTAGTTAGTTTTATCTTGTTTTCATCACAATCTACCAGTCTTGTCAAATTTAATCCTTCAAATATCTGTCGGCACCTCTTAATCTCAATTGTTTGTTGAAGTCCTAATACTTATATAATTAACCTTGATTTCTCTATCTTGGCTAAACATAATCTCTGAATCTTCGTGCACCACATAGTGAATTAGTGTTGAAATTGAGAGCCAACATATCAACACAAGAGGAGAAGAACAATGAAGCATTTTATGAGTTTGTTTGCATACGATTTCATTTGATTTCATTTATTATTTGCATTCAATTTCATTTTCCATTCTCACATTGATAGAATATGATTGATTGCATTGAGTAATAGGTTCATGGTTGCCTAACACTCTCATTGCAGGTTGTTATTATGCTTGGTCTTCCTATCTATCAATGTGTGTGTGTGTGTGTGTGTGATGTATTTTTGGCTACAATTATATGACGTGCTTAGATTCTATATGCATATTATCATTCTAGATGATGCGTGTGATGTGATGGATGTTTACGATGCTTATATGATTTGCAATGATGTCAATGCTTATACTTATGATGATGATTATATATATGTGATGCATATGCGATGTGATGATTTTATTCTATTTAAAATCACGCATCGATACTCACCATATAGATTATTTCTATGTTTAACGATTCAATACTCATGGATGTGACCTAATGCATGCACGCATAATTATGATGCTAACATGTTCATGCATGTAGGGTGCTGTAATATATGAAATTTTGTTTTTTACATGCAAATATATGATGCTCATATAGAGGGTAATGCAATGATATGTCATGCTTATGATTATGATATGATGTGATATACACCTGTTCTAATGTATTTGTGTACGCAGGATGCACTTGTTTTTGCATACCAGAGTACTAAACCGAAATGAATGTGAGGAGTAATAGAATAAAAATTAGATAGAAGAAGAAATTAGTAAGAAGTGAACACTAGTTAGTGCGATGAAATTAAGCCTTCATTAATGTGCCTTTACCATTGTTGAGCCTTATTATTTGGTAAATGGATATCTTCACACTAAGGAATATAAACCCAACATGAATACGTTATCCTTTGCATTAATAAGCACACTACCGACAATGAACACTTTCATCCATCCTAAAAATTGTATGTTAAGGGTCAAGGTATGCGTGATCGTCACAAGCATAATGATCCATGACCTTAGGTTTGCATAGGATAATTTCTAGATGAATGTGTCGACATAGACACTCAGAAAACATGTGCCCTAAAACTTCATGAAAACATCCCACAAATAGAGAATGAAAACAAAGACCATGTGAACCATCTTCACCATTTTAATCACTAGTAGACATCTTCAAGTAGTTTAGGAACACGGTCAAAGATAAATCAAAGAAACACAAGACTCTTTGTACCAAGCGAGTCAACAACCATACTGATCTTGTTGTTAAAGTTGATTATTTTTGTTATGATCATGATGCTTGGTTTTAGAAATGAAGTACCCCATATAAGACAAACTCGTTTGGTTTCAAACATACTACACCATGTGTAAGACATATGATAGTTGTTAGGGATTGATGTTTGTTTGATTGGACAATTTGAATGGTTTGATTGTAGACTAGGTTGATAGTTTGTCTATTGTTGTGTGATTTGTTAAGCTAAATATTTTATGCATTTTCCCATTTGTGCCTACACAATTGTTTGTCTTTGTAAGGAACAATTTATTATAGATAATTGTTTGATAATTAGTTTAGGATTTTGATTAATTTTTTTTAGGGTTTTGGGGAATTTTTTTTGGGATTTTCTAGATTTTTGTAATGTTTTTTGTTTTTTTAGGAATTTTTATGAATGTTTTTGGTCTTTCTTTCAAAATATTTTACAATATTTTTTCATTTTTTTTCAGGATGTTTTACAATGTTTTTTATTTTTTTTTCACGACATTTTAGAATGTTTCTAGATATCTTCAAGAGATTTTTCAAATTTTAAGGATTTTTTGGGATATTTTTCAAATTTTTGAGATTTTTTAAAGATCATTTTCAATTGTTTTAGGGAATTCTCAGGACATTTTATAATGTTTATGGTTTATTTAAGGACTTCTTTTTTGTTTTTTTATAATTTTTTTAAAGAAAATTTTCAAATTTTAAGGATTTGTTAAGACATTTGTATATACATGTTGCATCCTCCAATCCATTTCCAAAATGATCCAATTTGTCAACCATGGCAAGGAGATTGCCTCCTCTCTGGTTCAAGACTACTTATTGTAGAATAGTGAAGGAAGACTAACTTGAGAGCGCACTATGATACCCGATAAATGACGCTAAATATTCACCCATCTCAAACCACTAAAGGACAACTAGTTATTTTGGAGATGGGAAAAAGTTTATTATGGAAATGGATGGGGATTGGATAGAGCGGTGGTAGATGGAGGAGCAATGACTTGCTACACATGATGCTTGTTTACCAAGTTTTCACCTTGGTACTTACCCAAAACAATTTTTTGTAGGTTTTCACTGTAGGGTGAATTATTTCTCTTTACTTTTTTCATTTTTTCAAAAATTTTAATGTCACACAAGATGCCTGTTTGCCAATTTTTCATCAAGGGGATGATTTTTTTGCCTTCTATTTTGTATTTTGTATTTTTTTTCATTTCTTCAAGATCAATTTTCATTTTTTTCTCCTTTTTAAGGATCATATGTTGTACTTGCAGAGGTACATGCTATTGACTGGCTTTGAAAGCCACTCACCTTTGTGAGTGACAAGTTGATATGCGCCTGACCCATATGCTATAGTGAATACGAAGGTCCTAGCCAATTAGGCTCAAATTTGTCTAGATTTTCTCGGACCTATTGATTCTTCTCATTTTCTTTGAGGACTAAGTCACCGATGTCATAGTTCCTACCTCTGACTTTCTTGTTATAATTGTGACGAAGACAATTTTGATAGGCTTGTAGGTGAACTAATACAATTTGTTGTCTCTCATCTAGAATTTTTAACTCATGGATTCTAGTTACCTTGCATTCTTTATTATCTATTAGTTGCCACAAAGAAACTCTCAGTGTAGGTTAGAAGTGAGCTCCATCTTAATGCATATTCACTAACTTAGATTACACAAATAGATCCTTTCCATTTCATAATACATAGATCACTCTACAGGTTGGATGATTTTCTCCAAAAGTTTATCTTTGAGCTGATAGACTCAAAAGTTTGATCCACATATAAACCTTACACGAAGCTTTCTTTAGAAACCTTAAAACTGCTAGTCCAACGAGACAATGCCAAAGAGTGTTCCTATTTAGCTAAAAAATAGGTTTAAAAATAGTCTTTGAAAGTGAATAAACAAACCCTTTGATAATATTCTAGACCATAGTGAGCTTAATGTCACGGGTACCTAAGTGTGCTTAGTCCAAATAGTTAAAGAGTTCTTTGAGAGGATATAATTAATGCTATAACCTATCAAACTATAATTTTCATAACATTAACAATAAAATCAATACTGATAGAGAATCATCAATAAATTTATTAATTTTGTAAATAATTTTTTTGCTCGATAAACCTCAAAGTTGGAAAGTTTCTATTAATCATGAGAGTGTAATTACATTGCTTGTTACATTAGCCTAACATCTATCGATTGCAATCAAAATTGGCAAGAAAAGATTGCAAAACTCTTCTCACAAACAACCCTAAATCCTAAAAGAACAGAGTGAGAGAGCAAAGCTCTGCCTATAGACACCTCTAACTTCTAAATTTAATCAACAAATCAAATATGTTAAATACCATTTATATATAACTTTTATGTACCTTAAAAATATAATTAAAAATAAAATAAATGAAAAAGAACCCAAAAATTATCAAGAGGTAGTACATGAGATCTTATTTGAAATGCACATGGATAGATGAAGAAAGAGAGGACTCTAAAATGGCACATTAAGATTTAGCATTACATGGCCATATGCCTAGTGATATATTTAATTTTAGACTAAAAAAATTATGTGAGCATATAAGGCCCATATCATGCGAGAGGTAAGGTGCCTAAACAATAGGGAATTCAAAATTTAGATGTTACAAGTCCCTATTATCACCATGGGAAATCAATTTGAAGTTTGAACAACTTTTTCTACAACTCCCGCCAGTGACTACGACAACCCTGTTTCATCCTTTCACTTCTTCTCCCCTTTCCGCCCGCGAAAACCCAACTCAGTGCTGAGCGCGGCTAAGCAGGGAAACAGCTCTACCATTCATCGCTTAGCCAGCAAGGGTCTCAACTTTCAAATCGCAGCATGCGCGTCCAGGTTTCGCTTACATTTTAGTCCTGTTTAATTACTGCACAACGCGTCTTTCTTTCTTTCTTTTTTTTGTTTTTTGTTGAAGATGGATTCTTCTTTTGTTAAATATTGGATTGCTAACTGCGATGTCTGTTGTCTGATTGCCCAGTCCGTTTTTACTAATATTTCTGGCAAGTTTCTAGTTCTCTTCTGTATTATGTTTCTATTTTCTAGAAGTCCCAGATTGTGGTTTCCAACCGTTTCACCTTTTAGTTTTATGACAGAGTTCGGACATTACATTGCTTTGGATTTTTAGTGTTGCGATTCTAATTTCTATATCTGTCTCAGATTTTCCGTTCAGTTTCTGATTTCTATTTTGATTTGAATTTCAAATTTTACTAGATTTAGGATGTCAATTTCAGGTATTTATGTTGGCTCATAACACTTTAAAATTTAAGTTATAGTTATATATCCAAAAAGAAACATTACAGTAAGGTCCAGACATGATCATACTATACCGAGATTGTGGTGGCAGAAAGTTAATAACCTTGGATTAGGTTTTGACGGAAGCTCATAAAGACTGCCATGGTTTTCAATTTAAAACTTGCTGACAATATGCGTCAGTAGGACGGCATACAAGCCAAGAAACAAATTGAAGGATAAGGGATTCCGCCATAATTACCAAAGCCGTAGTACTAAATGATAGAAGAGCCTGACTTCTATACTATGTGGGAGTAAACCCAACTTATTAGAGATACGCACAAGATGCCACTTATCAATGGAAGTAGATATAGATATAACAAGACATTATTCCTCAGCAATTGTCCGTTGCTATACATGAAAGACGGAGATAGAGAGGTGGTTCTTTCAAGTCTTATTGTAGCAATATCACCATGTAAAGAACGAGTAAAGAAAAAAACATGGTAAAACATTTGAAGGTTGTCTCTGGAGCGATTCTAGAAGTTTTAAATTAAATGGGATCGCAAAGGAATAGTGGCAATTTTCGGCAAAGTTGATTCATTTTTATGATTTGAGCATTGTTTTTCCAAGTTTTTGGAGTTGGGGAGGTGTTTTAGAGGCAGAAAAAAATATTTTGGGTTTTGAAGGTTACGATTATAAATATATATACATGGTTGCATGTGGACTGGGGTACTTGGGTAATTCAGGTTCGGGTACGGGTACGGGTACGGGTACAATTATTTTTTAAAATAGGGGACGAGGTTACTTGGGTACGTCCAAACTTTTTCTTAATATAATTTAATATTTTATAGAAAATCTGAAAATATGAGTCATGACAATGAGTTTTCAAAACAAGAACAACGATAAAGTTTGCAGATATAATGTATTGTTTTCAGTTTCAGATTTGCAATGTGTTGTAATAATAATATATGCTAAATGTTTAGATGCATAACAGAGAAGGCAGACTTTAAACATGAACATGAAGATCATAAATCATATAACAATGACATATTGCAAATGTTAAACTTCTGATTTGAACAGTGATAAAGTTTACGGTTAATCAGTATTGTATCGAAGTTTCAAACTGATGACATACTATATTAAGCTTGATAAACAGCAAGCTGATACTCAAACAAAAAACTGAAAAAAAAATCAGAAATCTTAATCAAGGTCCTTAGCTATGATGCTCTCCTCTCAGTACCCACTGAATACCCGGTACTTGAGTACGTGTACCAATACCTGGTATGCATACCAGGGGTATGGGTACAAGTACCCGTGCAACATAGTAAAGAAACAAATAAAATGAATAGTTTGAAAATAAAATTTTAAAAATAATAAAATCATACTATAAACAAACTGAAAGAAGCTGAAATCAAACAACTTCAATGATTCAACATTGACATTTATAAACAAACTAGAAGAAGCTAAAACTTGAATAACATCCTTGATCAAGCAATGCCTGACGTCGTCACACTACAAAATGTATGAAAATTCAAATTGAGATTTAAATTTAAGCACTGTAATTTTAATTTTACCAATGAGTAATAATAATGTTTAAAGTTAAATAAAGATTCATTATCAAGTTATCAACTAAATGCTCAAAGTTTAAAATTGAATAATGAAAATTAAATTGCTAAAATGATAAGCATTGAGCAAGAAGCTCAATGGTTGAAGTCACGAGTATAAAGAAATCCCGAGTTCCTCTCGCACTGGAATCACTAGACTCATTTGGCTCTTGTGATGGGCCTCAACCAATCTTCCTTGCACATCTTGGTTTTCATGAACACGTATTGGCTCCTTAGATTCTAAGTCCCAATGTGGTGCTACACTCTCCTTTCTTCATTTGTATTCTGATCAACGAGACACAAGGAACCATGTATAACAACAAACTTTGCCTCGCTTTCTGATGCAAGGTTCCTATTAACCAAGTAGAGAAAGCTATCTGTATATCAATTGCTCTTGGTAGCAAAGGAACTGGAAACTTGTGAGAAGAGGCAAAGAACTAGTGTTCATAGTGATGATGGACTCCTATAGAGGTTCACTTGTTTACAAAGTCTTCTTGCATCTATCTATTTTAGCCAAAGTCATGTAGCCTTGGAGAGGTTACATTTGGCTCCATGATTATTGCATCAATGTACACATCGTAATTTTTTTGAGGGCCTTCATCAAGTCCTCCTTCATCTCATTTTCATCAATAAGAATGACTTTGTTAGATCTGTCTGCCTACTATCTGGGATTCATTTTTTTATATTACGTAAAGGGTACAAATATATCTTAGTTGATCATCATTGATTAAAAATCATTGTGATCAACCAAAAATTGGGAGTCACCAAAATCCTAACCCTTGGCAGCAACAATGACCAGACCACCCATGTCTAGGTCATCTAAGTGTAAACTATTTGTTGCATATGCGATTGTGTGTAAAGGTGTGTCTATCTTCTTCCATGTCTGGTGGATGATGGTTTGAATTTGGTCATGATAGATCTCAAGCGGTCTCTATCAGAAATCACAATTTTCATCTAGTCAAACATGTAATTGATGCACTATATATCTCTTCAAGTTTAGGATTGCTAAAGGTCCCATAGTTGATGACAGTAAAAACATGGGGACAAAGTGTCTAATGTGTAACAAAATAAAAATCCCAGAACACCACATCCTCATCCTTGTTGGCTTGAGTCTTGGGCTATGCCTACCCATTCCACTTGTATATCATTATGATTAGTTACAAGTGCTCTATAACTCAAGTATGCACTTCTCTATCATAATCATCCCTTGCCACCCCTGCGGATGGGTGGCAATGGTGATGCAGAACTAGTGAGTGGGGGTAGAGACATAGAGCTAGGGGGTGTTAAAGTGTCCCTATGTATTGCAGCACTTTGCTGATTCCTATGATGGAAAATATCATTTCTTCACATAACAAGGTTTTGATGGTCTATAAAGAGAATAGAATACAATATGGGTTACAAGCACAAATTAAATGCATAAATTCAATTCTCATAGCAGTATGATGTACACAGCTGATCTCCCATCTTTCTTGTTGAAAGCTTTAAGTCTATGTTTTAGGCACAACTTTGCTTCATATTCTGTATATGACCTTTCATATATTTTCATACATCATTTTTAATATTTACATGGGCACCTTATATACAAAATAAAGGACCTCAGTTATCTAGGAGACTAACAAATCAACGATACTTCAAAGACTAAAACAAAATAGCTATACATCCTAAGAGTTTGAACCAGATTAGTGCATTTTATCTGGGTTAAGGTTAGCTATGTAATTGTAGTTTTGGTTATGCTCCTAAGATAGACCACATAAACTACAGGACTGTGTAATTGGGGCTGAGGCAAACTACCATACTGAACTGGGTTTAGTACAAAAGCTTATCCCTATTCTAGTCTAAAACACAGTCTTTGGGATTCCCTTTTCTGTAACCAAGAAAATTTTCAGAACTGATGTTGCAATGCTGTGTTTCGGTGGGTGTTGCACTATGATGTTAAACTCAATTTTTGCCTGGTTTCATGTTATTGCTCTCTGTTATTTTCGGGAAAGGTTTCCTTGTTTAGTGGGTCATTATTTATAGATTATTCCCACTCATAAAAGATGGGGGGTGGTCTTGTCTCATATTTACATGATTTCTGTAGGTTTGAATAGATTTGGGCCATTTGGCTACAAGCAGGTTAATGCAGTTTCATGCTATGAGAGATTGGATGAGCATAAATAATGCTGATCCATGTCTACACACAATTCTACGAGGTAGATTTTAACTGCTTAAAGCACTTTAATATAAGAGAACTAGTAATAGCTTTTGTATTTCAATGTTTTATATATTTTTTTCCTTCAACTAAAATATTTTTATATTTATCTTTCAGAAAAGCAGATTCAAATTGGAATTCCGAGGGAAAGGTTTTAAGTCAGACTAATTGGTCGCATCATTTACAAAAGATTGAGTCCTTTTCCTGTCAGAACACGTTCCTGAGTTCTAATTTCATATTGACTTTACCGTTGCAAAATCCTAGTGCTTCTGGCAATCCTCTCAAACATACAGAGTGAGTTTTTTTGCAGGTTTCCTTGTAAAGATGGGTGAATTCTGTTTTGGGTTCTGTGTCTGTTTGCTTTGACTCACATATGAAGTTCACAAGATATTTTTGCATATATAACCTTTAGATTTCAGTTTTAGCCTGTGGAAAGCTTATAAGAGTCTTTCCTCACATTTTCTGATTTATGCTTTTCCTATATAAGGATTCTACCATGATACCAATGCATTGTTATAGTTGAGTTCTTTAGTTAAATTCTCTTTGTTTGGGAAAAGCATCAAACATTTCTTTCACCTGTTCAGTTATTTGTTATGCATATTTTCTTTTGGGATTTGTGAGCAACTGATATTATGTCAGGATCTTATAAGCTTTGTCTCTTTTTGCACATTTTCAGGTTGATGGCTTCCACTAGGATTCCTTTTGATCCTTCACAGTTGTTATTTGCTAAAAAGGTTTTGATCTAACTTTATTGTAGAAAAAATATAAAGGTTTTGAGCAATTTCCCCCTTCCTTGGGTAGAAATCTATCAGTATTACTTTTGCAGCAACTGATCTGCTGTACGAATCTCTGATAACTTTTTGTTGAACTTTTCAATTTTCAATGCTAATTCTAACACTGTAGTTTCCACTATTGAAATAAAATAAACTTCAACATTTGTCAGAAAATGCAAGGCAAAAGTAATTATTAAAATGTATTTTGTGTTATACACATCTTTCTTTAAGTTAATCATGATTGCTGCCTTTTTCCAGGCATTACAAACTCTATCAACTTGTCGGAGTAGTTTCAGAGAATATCTTAGGCCTGGGATTACTGCACCACTTGAGAAAAATGACAAAGTACAACCATCAAAACAGTTTTTCACTTCTAGTAAAAGTGGTGGGAAATTGCAACCAGAAAAAAACATTGCCTTGAGTTCTATGCAGAATACAAATAATTCTGCTAAGGGCACATACAGTAATGGAGGCAATACTTTTGATAGTAGTAAAGGTTTGAGAGCGAATGTTTTGCCAGTTGAAGAGCATGGTGCTCATTTCAGCAACACATATGATAAGGAAGCAATCTCAAGCTTTTGTCAAGAATCAGGCAGACAAAGTTGTGCTGAAGCTGACCAGACATTCATGGATCTGGGGGAGGATGATGATATACTGAAGGTTGTGGAAAAATTTATAGACATTAAGGAATTAAAATGATTGTTTAATTCTTTTGTTGGAAATGATGGCATATTCTTTAGGATGCTTAAGTAGCTTGTTATGTGTACTTACTCATTTTCTTGTTTAATTATAGAGCATTGATATTGATCAAATTGTATCCAATCACTATCAATCAAGCTTCACACCAGAGGCTTCAGCTTTGAAATTTTCAAGTACAAGCTGCAAAGTCACTCCTAGTAAACCACCACTTTTTCAAGGAACTTGTATGCCTGAAAGTTCATTGGAGAATCAGATAAACTATACTTGTGATCATGGTGTTCCGGTAAAACTGATTTCTCATTATTAATATCAAGATTTTGCCTTTTTGTCATCATTTAGTATCTTTATTAAATTATTTCCATTGAAGCTCTAATAATTCCAAGCTTCAGGTGGCTATTTGTATGGAAGCCACAATACATTTGCAGGAGCTGAAAGATCAGTTAATCTCAATATCAAATGAGCTACTTGATAATGCCGCTGAACTGAGTCCTCAAAATTCTGAAAAGCTTCGTCTAGAACGGTTAGTGAAGAGAGTTGACTTTGAATTTTCTTTTGATTTATAATGCTCTAGTATAATTAATTGTGGATGATATCTAATGTTCCTTTAAGTCCTTGAATGTGTAGATCTCACTTGAGCAAGAAAGTTCGCTATCTAGAGCAGCAACTTCAGTGCCCTTCTTCAGATGAGAAGCAGCGTGAATTCCATTCTTTCGCTTCTAGAGAACCGGCAAGTTGCTCTTTTGGAGCACCTTCAACCATTTTTTCTGCAACTACACATTTCCAGCAGGCCAATGGCAAGGGAGGAAGGTCACACGAGACTATTGTGGGTACACCTTTTGTATGCCAAAATCCTAGTACTTCAAGCTCAACTCGTGAAATCTTTGATTCAAAGAGCAGAAATTGTAACCAGTCATTTGGGGAAGTTATAGGTTCATGTAAAATAACTACTTCTTGTGCTTCACATGAGCTTTTTGATAATCAACGAAGCCAATTACAACATATTGGTAGAGAACAGTGCATACCTAGGTTCACTGAAGTGAACTACACTGAAGGGTCTGGTGATAAGAAGTGGATGAGAAAAGACTTTCCTTGGACCCGAGAGATAGAGGTATTTTTACTTAATATAGCATTTGGTGGTTTTTAATATATATGATGGCAAAATTAGTGCGCAATGATAATTTTTTTGACATTGAGATACCATGTTTCAGGTAAACAATAGAAAAGTTTTTGGCAATCACTCTTTTCGACCAAATCAAAGAGAAGTGATCAATGCAACAATGAGTGGACATGATGTATTTGTTTTAATGCCTACTGGTGGTGGAAAAAGCCTTACTTATCAGGTAGCTTAAATATTTGCAATAGATTTTCAGTTTTTTTGATGTAAAGCTCACAACATAGGTTTGAAGAAGTTTTAATGGAAAATTTATTTCATTAGAATAAGCTAAGCAAAAAGTTAAATCTATTGGAAGATTTGATCTTCACAGATTCACACGCAAGCAATATGGAAATTCTCTTTTACTAGATCTTATAATATTGTTGTATGATCTCTGAATAAAAAGTTTTGTTTGTGTGTAATTTAAATAGGCTTGTGGGTTTATCATCCATTTGTTATAAAAATTAGTTGTGCTTCCATGTTGTAAAGTTTTAGCGAGGTATCTGGAAACATTTTTGTCAGCTTGAACTTTGATTGTAGGATATGAATGGGTTGATGTGAACAGTTGATTCCAATCGAAAAACTCCATAAACCGTTTGTATGGATAGAATGTTATAGTGCATGTGAAATTAGCAAATTTTGTTTTGGAACCAGTTGAGGTAAATAACAAATAAAAACATTCTAGTTATTTGCTAATTTTGTTTAGGTCATGTAGCTTAGCTTTAAGAAGTCAAATACTTTGAAAAAACCAAAAAGGAAAATATCTGATATTTTTTATAGGTTTCTAATTGTAGCTATTCGTAAATACTGCAGAAAGGAAAGAACATGAAGCAGAGATTCATGATTGTTCTATAAAGTAGCTATATACTTCGAGAAGATAATGACTTTTCCCGTAAAAAAAAAAGCAAGCAACATCAGACATGTTGTCTCTCCTTGGAGTTTGTCATCAAATGTTGAGGTTTTTGTTATTCTTTTGTAGAGCACAGCCCTTGAAATGCTCCTGGACCTTTTCTCCCTTAGGGGATGGAGTAATAACACTTTGCAGGTCACCTTTTTGTTTTTAATACTTGCTATTGACGGTCTTACTGTTCAATGTGGCAACAGAGATAATTTGGTGGTAGCAGGTCCACCTGCAAGAATCTCTTTGCAATTGGAGGCCTGGAATATGAGAAGACCTTTTCCAACAAGAGGATTCTTGTCTGGGTGTATAATCTGGCGCAGGGTAGGCTTTGAATATCAGTTATTCTTTTTTCTTTCATAAACAGATAGGAAAAGGGGCATTAACAAGTTATTGTTGAAGAATAACATCTAGCCATCAATGGATATGAGAGGGAAGAGGAGTGATGGGGCGGGGTGTTCAAATTCTGGTATTGTAGAGGGTGATGATACTGAGGAAGATGACGATCCTGGTGGCTATGAGGAGGCATGTTTTGTGTCTGTTGTACCCTTGTGTGAGGGCGCTGGTTGGTTACGTTGGGTTGGGCCTTTTTTGGTCCTTGTGGATGCTAGGTTTCCATTTGTTGCAGAGGAGTATGAGAACGATGGTGCTTCAGATGGCTCTTGGTTTGTTCGTGCTATAGTGGCCTAGGAGTGGGCTTCATTTGGAAGTCAATATCCTTGTGTTGGGCGGATCTGGGCTTCTGTCGAGTGTCTTTTCTACCTTTTGTAGTGGCACTAGCTTGGTTGTCAATGGGTTGGTGGGCTACACAAACTTCTTTTCAGATCCTTGTCATCACTATGAAGTTTCTTGGTCTTGGTGGGTTGAGGGCTTTAAAACCCCTCTGTTCGTGGCAAATTTGTGTATGTATGATGCTTATGGGAAGGGATACGATTGTCTTGTGACCGACAACTGCTTTGTGGCCACTGATCCAAAGTATTTACATGAGTGTGGATGCTTGCATTCTGTTCACCATCTTCTACCTGCGGATACCATTGCTGCCTTCTCGCGAATTTGGCTTTACATGACTTGCTTTGCTTTTGAGGTGAATGGAGTGGTTGGGACTCTGGCTGTTTGGGCTGCCCTACTGTTTTTGTTGCCTAGTTATTTTTTGATCTTCTATTTGTCTGTGTTTCTCCTGCGATGAGCCATGCGTTTAGATATACGAACTGTAATGTTCCTGGCTTGCTATTTCAAAAACCAAGGTTGCAAACTCTCTAATCTTTGGAGGTTGGTACTGTTCTTAAGTTTGCATAATGTATACGAATTTGTCCTTGTTCAATTTACTCAATAAGAGAATGGATACAATACACAAATCTGTTTAACCGACTAATGCTGAAGATTCTTTAATCAAATAAGTCACACTGAATATTAAGGAAGGAACTTGCTTGCATTACAAGATGCTATCAAATGACTTCAATATTCAGAATAATTACAATCAGCACTATTCAAGTTACATGTGTGTACATACAAAGATTGATGGGCAAATGTTTGAGCACCTTTAAATTCTGCAATAGCGTTGCAGCAATGTCTGGTGTAATAGCAACGCCTCCTTGTCTGTCAGCACGTCCTGTGATTTGGTCTTAACAAGAAGTTTGAATAACCAATGCACATGTTCATCGAACTGGCTCTATTATAGCCCACGCGCGTATGCTTGCTGCTGCTAACAAACCACGCCTGCCACCTATGATAGTCTCCCCGCGCTCAGCTCGGAATACCTCCGTCCGCACTGAGATGTGCCACTGGATTCAGGGCGCCCACTGTATACACAGCGAGTGCGTATGCATCCGCACTGCTTTAAGGGCCCGTCCAGCTATGCGCAGACCTTAGAACCCGATAGCCACTGGTGTTTATGCGTGTGAGTTTACGTGGCTTTTCCCAGGCAACCAACACCCTTCCGCTAGATGAAGGAAGCGATGGAGTAATGGAGTCCGCGTGTTGTTATGTGGAGGTGCAGACCCGTGTACAACTTGCTGGTGTCTCTAAACTTGTAATCTGAATAAGCTGAGGTGTGCAGTCTCTTAGCTGATATACTATTATGAGTCAAACAAACAATCTTCGAGGGCCAGCGCACATACTTTATAATCCCTGAGATATCTTACTCTCTTCAACCATGTTTGCACTTGTGATTCTTTAACGCTGGAAGTAATACCAATTTCCTTATTCTTTGAATTTCGAAACTAAGTGCTGAAGCATTAATATTTGATGTCTTTCACTTACTTGATGAGCTCAAAGGTGAAATCAGTGTAACTCCACCACAAATGGAAAAGTCAGGGCTACGTCCAACTTTCCAATATTTCTTCAAGGGGCTACGTCCTCAAGAAATAGACCAGTCACAAATTGTAACCAGATTCGTTCTTCTTTGGTTTTATAAACTCCATGGTGCTTTTCCCAAGAAAGCCTTTTACTTTTATAACCTCGAATTGAGAGAAAACTCCACAACTTAAGCAATGTGGGATAAAAGGGCTCACTTAAGTTACTTTAAGTCACTTAAGTCACTTTTATAAAATAAAGTAACTTAAAGTCATAAAGTGACTTTATAATATCCTTTTATAAAGTAAAGTGACTTTACTTTATAAAATGAGCCCAAAT
>MU224824.1:450724-485425 GCA_018584345.1 Thuja plicata
TAACTTAAAGTCATAAAGTGACTTTATAATATCCTTTTATAAAGTAAAGTGACTTTACTTTATAAAATGAGCCCAAATAATAAATGCTTGCCCACTGAAGCCTGTGACTGGCTGACATCCTCTGAAACGCCATAATGGCTTACTACGGGATTGGGGACATTACACGAACGTGGGACAATGCTTTGCAGTTGCGGCCACTACGGGAAGGGGCTTTTTACCCTTTGGTTTTGGGCTTCTATGTGGGGGAATCAGTTTCTTCTCCTCATGCTTGCTTTTCTATGTTGTATCAACTATGGTAGTGAGGTTTTGGGTTTCTTGTGTATGGAGGATGCCTCGTGGGTTGATTTAGAGGGGTCTCTATTCCAGTTTACTCCTTCCTTTGTCCATATTGTTGATGTGGTAGCTTATACAGGGGTTTGCTTGAGGAGGGCCATGGTTGTGGTTTCGTGTTCTTTTCTGAGGAGTTTCCCCGCCCAGTTGGAGTGCTTGTGCGACGGATCTGGCTCTTTGTCCTACTTGAGAGTAGGGGTGGTTCATTTTCGTTTGGTGAGGTTGTACCTGGTTTTTGGGTTTTTGACCTTGTTCTTTCTGACCCGCCTTGTCCTGGGGGTTTTCGAAGCTGTGGAGATATTGTCTTTGTATGTGGTTTTTGTAGATGCCACCTTCAGTTTGTTGGCGCTGCTCTTCCTTACGGTGTTGCCTGTGGGGTTTGGTGTTTCTTACGTGCTTGGAAGTGTTGAAGTGATGCCAAAGGGGTGTGGTGGTTCTTGCGCTTATAATGCTGATCCCCTGTGGATTTACTTTGGCTTCTGTCAAGGTCTGTTGGACTCTTTTGCTAATGAAAAGAATGCTCCTTTGATGACTGGAGGTGTGGTGGGTTATGTTCTAATTGATGGAAATGTGAGGCTCTAGCTTATTGAGTATTTGGGGGATGTTTACGGGTCTTCTTTGCTTCTCCCTATGCCTACCCTGTGTTCCGAGGTTGAGTTTCTTCTCCCTTTGTATTGGGTCGTGATGGATGTTGTTGTTAATACCAGGTTTCTTTTTCTTTTTCTATGTGCATCTTTGTTTAGATTGTCCATCCTACCTGGAATGGACAATGGTCTTGTTTCTTCTAGTGACCAGTTGATTGCTATTAGTTTTCAAGGGCGCATCTTGGTCTTTGATTGTTTTTGGTTGAAATTTGTAGTTGACAATGGGGCTATGCTGGACCTAGTTGTGGTGGGGTGTTTTTTGTTGGCCTTGGTAAGGAGTTCGTGCACTCAGTGTGTTTCTTCCTCTTTTGCTGTTCCTATCGAGGTGGACGAGTCTGCTATGGAGATGGGGATTTGCTATGCGGAGGAGTTTTGTCTCTTTGGATGGTCTTCTCCTTTCTATGGCTGCTTGGATGTGGAATGGATTTCCGGTTGGCTTTCCAATGTGTTATTCTCTTCCTTTTCTACTCCTATTGAGGTGGGATCTTGGTTTGCTGCCTTGGAAAAGAGGTTTGCATATGGGGGAAGTCCTTTGGTTGGAGGGGTGCTGCCCTTTACTACAGGATGATTTCTAATACCATATTGCTACCCCTTGTGAAGGCTTGGGGAGCCTTTCAAAGTCACTCATTTATTTTGCCCCACCTGTCTAGGTGTTGGTTGTCTGTTGTTAATGACCTCTTTTGGCCACTGTGCTGCTAGTGTGTTGCAAGTGCTGTTAGTGTGCTGTAAATAGCCACTGTGTTGTAAGTGACCCTTTGTTCTCTAGAGGCTTTTTAAGGAAGGCGACTAATTAATTGACAATGTGCCCTTTATGGCCTTGACTTGTAACAACCAACACCTTTTGTAATGCGCTGCTGATCACTCCACAACCCTTGTGTTGTCATTCTATACGGGTCAACCCCTTTGTTTTGGCTGATGATTAATATCAAAAACAAGTTATTGTTGAAGGATCTATCTTTTTGTCCTTGCTTCATGAGATCGTTCTTGTCTCTTCTAGCAGAATGTGTTTGTTGTTATGATGCTATCAGAATATTGAGATGAGAACGTCTTATAAATGGTCCTTCAAGTCATTGAAATAAATCCTTAGGCACCTTAAGCTGAATGCTTTGACTGAAGGCTGTGAAAGTTGCATTTTGCTAGTATGGAGTTTTAGAAATAACTCACCAATGAATAAGTTAAATCCTTGTTGCTTTTCCTTTGATAGTAGGAAATTATTCCAAATCTTACTTAGAGCCTTACATTTTTTCCCATTAAAATCCCATATACACCATTGACTTGACATATTATAATACTCTCTTATGTGCTTTGTTGATTGACTTGACTTACGATATATGCTCTCTTTGACGATCTGCTCAAAGATAATATGGGTTTGGATCTTCAGATTGTTTCTTCATCATTAAACATCCTTTGTACCATGATATATGGGTTTGTTTCTTGTTTAGTTGCAATAGTGGTTGTTGGAGCTAAAAATATTGTGTGATGACAAGTTAAAGAATGAAATATACAATATAAGGAGTAATGTTTAAATGTAATGAAATTGCACAACACGAGAAGTATGGTGGGGCAATGTGTCCAAGTCTTCGATGTTCTCAAAAAGAAAAATACCTATGCTATACCAAATTTTTGGAATGAGGATAGTAGAGGATGGGAGATATGTTTTGAAGATGGATTTTTTGGGGACTATTTTCAGTGCATAACAAGGGACAACTATTAAAATAGGCAAAAACTTTCAAATATTAAAAATTTCAAATATTCATATGATAACGTTGATAAAACAATTGTCATATACATTATATATCCTTAATACATAACATTAGAGTTGAATTGAAAGTTCATAGGAGGTCAACAAGCAATTAACAAAATTTAATTGCTTTCATTGTCAAGGTGCATATATATTATATAAGAATCAAAATAAAATGCCCAAAGGTTGCTAGTTTTAACTACCACATCATATATACATAGACAATATACCATTGATCCTAATCGACATTTGCTAACTTTGCATGACAACAGAGTCTGAGTTTGATCAATGCCACTATGAGGGATTGTCTCATTTAATGGAACCCCAACCAATCCCTTCTGCGCCTCCTCATCAATTTGGATGACATTTTTGGGATCACCATCCCATCATTAAGTTGGGGTTAGTTGACACTTTGGAGTTTGTTGATTTTGAAGTTGCAAGGCATTATGCATGACTATCGACTACACTTGTCTAGAGGTAAGCCTATTCTTTTCGATAGAAGGGTTGAAATGGTAAGTTAACAAATTCTTATTTGGAGTAGAGGAACTAGCAACTTCCAAACAGAGACAAATGACAAGTATCCTCGATTTTGGTGTATGTGATGTTGGCTATTGAATAGGGCTGGTTTGAGCTAATGTAGCCCTATTTATCATCGCTTTTGATTTGTTGAATGTTGGATTGCGAAGATTAGCAAAGGTAAGCTACCATGTGCAAAGTAAAGTCTACTCAATTGAATACATCTTTTGAAGGAGCTTCATTAACCCTCCTTTCACCTCTTCATCATTACAAGGAGGTACCCTCTTGACATTTGGTTCATAGCATTTGGGATTTAGAGCAAAGATTTCCATATGAAGCGGTTTGTTCATAGTGATCTGCTATCACATTAGAATGAGCTTGGTATGATGCTCATATAATTTGAATTTGGGATAAGTGACATTAACATTCTAAATCCCATGTTATTAATTTTTCTCCATGTTCTTTGGAAAGTGTTCCCTAAGACACGAGAAAAAATATTTAATATTTGTACTTTATGGGAAAGAAATTGCAACTGCAATTTCAAGAGGTGATCATGTATGGGTGATAAGACAAAATGGATAAAATTTCCTCTTTTGGGTGTTCACTTTGGGAATATGAAGAGTATTGCTTTGGGCACCTAAGATTAGAAGGTGAAAGCTTATTTGTTGGGTAATTCGAGTAGTCCTCGAGGAGTTGTGGATCATCTGGGTACCTAAAGATTTGAGTGGCTATGGATGAGGTGCCCATGTTGGAGCCATTTGAAGGAAATTAATTTTTATTATTTCTCATGGCTGTCCACTTTCCCAGGCGTGTGTTTTTGCAAGTGGTTTTCTACCTCATGTTTTTGGTTACCACTGTGGTTTTCCTTCGTTAGATTGCTATAGATTGCAGCCACAAAATAGTAGTTTTGTATGATTCATTTAAGGTACCAAGTGCTGCAGGGTTTGGTTGGAGAAGTGTATTGTTGTAGATGTCTCCTTTTTGAAGATTAATAATATACTTGCCCTCTTTCTTTGGTAGAGTTTTTTTCTTTTTTGATACGATTTTTGCACATAAGTTTGAGGTCTCATTTGGTTGCTGTTTTTTAATCTCGTGTTGAATGTTGCAATCACTTTCATATTTCAAATTTATATCTAATTTTCAGATTCGTAATCACATAAAGAAGTTAATATTGCAAACTTTCTTCTCCTTATTTTTCAACATTTGGTATCAGAGTTAATGGTTTGTTGAGAAGGGGACACCTTTTTCATTAAATGTTGAAGGTTTTTTCGTTGTCGTGGGAGCTTTTGTTGTGTGATATTTTGTGGATTTGAGGAGAGGATTGTAGACCATGGCTTCTACTACTCGCACAGATTTGAAAAATTTAGTGGCATTGGCTAGGGGATGTGAACAACGAAGATGTAGATCCTTTGGAAGAAAGAGATCAGTGGTTGTCGTTTTTTCAAGAAACAAAGCCATCTATAATGACAAACGAAGATTCAACAAAGTTGGACAAGAAGTCACGAGGAACCATTTGGTTGTGTCTTATGAATTCCGTCCTCTTGAATGTCTCTACAAAAGATTCTACATACAATTTGTGGAAGAGGATAGGTGATATTTTCCAACTAAAAATTTGTCTAGTAAGTTATATCCAAGAGAAGGTTAAATGGTGATTCTATTGCAGAGCATTTAAATGCATTTAATATGATTAAAGTCAGCTTGTATCAGTAGATGTTAAATTAGAGGATGAAGATAAATGTATCTTGTTTCTTTGCTCTTTGTTTGAATCTTGGGAAAATCTAATTGTTGCCATTAGTGGTAACACAGAGCCAAAGATGGGTAGCATGATTTCGATACTTAGTTTATAGGAGATAAGGAGAAAGTCTATGAATGTTGACTCCCAAGATGCCTTGCATGTGCGGGGTAGGTCCAAAGAAAAGGGCCTAAAGGGGACAAATAGAGGATAAGTCTAATGGATGCTATAAGACCCCCAGAAAGAGTAAAGTGTTTAAAATTTTGATAAGAGAGGGCATCTGAAGAAGTTATGTATATTTAAGGAAAAGAATGTTGATTCCTCCATGAAAAAGTCCTATGATGATGATTGTGATGCTTTGTTATTTCAGCTAACACTAGTAGTGATAATGTTTGGCTTATTGATTCAAGTCGCTCCTACCACATGACTTTTCACAAAGAGTGGATTGTCTAATACAATGCATATGATGGACGAGAGGTTTTCCTTGGTGTCAACAAGACAAAGACGATTGTTTGTAGGGGAAAGGTAAAGATGTGTTTCAATAATAGGAGGATACAAACTCTTGATAATATTTTGCATATTACAAGACTTGTGAGAAATCTACCTTTTGTATCCAAGTTGAATGGTTTTGGAATGCATGTGACATTTGCCAAGTTTGATTGTAGGTAGGTAGGAGGGGGCTTGATGATAGCTAAATGATCTTGGATAGGGACTCTGTTTAGGCTAAACTCCTCTACCTTTTGTAACTTTGCCAATGTAATTGGCATTGAAAACACATGTATGTTGTGGCACCATAGATTGGGACACATTGGTGAAAAAGGTCTTACACATTATTAATAGAAAGTTGGCGACAATTTTTCTGATTAATCTATTGGTTAAAATGAATTTTGTGAGCATTGTGTGTGTAATGTCCTCTTTTTGGCTAAGTTAGGAAAGCTGGGATAATTACTTTAATCTCCCCTTTCTAATATGTCAAATGAATATTATTTAAGCAAGAGAAGACGAATGAAATCAATTGCAATTCCTGATATAATCAATCAAAGTGTGCAATGATATGTATCAATGTATCAATTAATCAACAGCAATGTCTTATATGTCTACTATGAAGTATGCTATGTAATTGATGTTCTTAACACTTATAGTGAGTGATATGCAATATATATATATATATATATATATATATATATATATATATATATATATATATATATATGTCGAT
The DNA here is from genome assembly GCA_018584345.1 of Thuja plicata. Taxonomy (NCBI): domain Eukaryota; kingdom Viridiplantae; phylum Streptophyta; class Pinopsida; order Cupressales; family Cupressaceae; genus Thuja; species Thuja plicata. Next base: position 456,907 of record MU224824.1, read on the forward strand.
TAGGAAATCGACATGGATTGCTTTCAGCAATGGTTGCAACATCTGATCAATCTAATTATATAAGAAACAATTGATGAGTGGATATCAACAAAGGTGAAATCGATTGCTATATCTGATCTTTCACTACAATATATGCAATAAAATATTATGTTGCTTATAGTAACAAGATTGTTGTTTCTGATGTGTAAATGAAATGCTTGCAATGTATGAAATATTGATTGCTTGGAGGTGACATCTTGCTGATGTTGTGTCCGATATTCCGATGGTTGTAACTTGCTATCGAGATGGATGTTGTCTGATCTGAATCTTTAATTTCTGCAATCCTGAGATGCTGTCTCTGATATGGCTAATATGCACTTGCACCAAAAATGCCAGAGGCAGTTGCTCTAAACATAGAAAGTCCATAAAGGATAAATAAACAAAAGAAATAATCCACAATGCTTGAAATGATTGATTCTTATCTCATTATATATCTTGTTTTATTGAATGGTTGTACTTGTATCCATTAGATTTCAAAACACAAGTATGGTCTTCACTTCAGATCTCACCTCAAGAGACCGTACCCTTTCATAACTACTAATGCTGCATTTTAATCTTATTGTAATCAATCCTGATTTATGGTTATATTCCTTTCTAAGTGGGGCCAAACATTATCATCGATAATATCAATATACCTTTTCTATGTATCGATTAACGTTTATAATGTTCAGCGCTTAGCTTGCGTCATAAACTCCTTTGTATTTCATCCACGGTGGCCATGATTAATCATTTTAATAGTTGATGAATGATGATCACATATAGACTTTGTAAGATTAGTCGATATTCCCAACATGTATATTGGGCCAAACATTATCATCGATAATATCACTATACCTTTTCTATGTATCGATTAACATTTATAATGTTCAGCGCTTAGCTTGCGTCATAAACTCCTTTGTATTTCATCCACGGTGGACATGATTAATCATTTTAATAGTTGACGAATGATGATCACATATAGACTTTGTAAGATTAGTTGATATTCCCAACATGTATTATCAATACGTTGTATTGTATTTTCTTTGCCTATTCTTTCCGAATGTTGTTTTTTTGTTTGCTTGAGTTGTTTTTATCTTTCTCGATGGTATTTTCTTGATAACCTTTGCTTAGTCATTCTCGATACGGTGACTGTCTTCATCTTTAATCACATATCATAACAATCAATTAGTCTCCTCACTAACGCCGTCCTTAAAGATAATTGATCGCTCAATGATCCTTATATCTTAATCGCTGATGCTCCGTACTAATTATGATTATGTGGTCGATGACATGTACATACTTTGCTGAGTTGTCTTTGAACTGTAGCCACTTACTAACTTGTACTCGATAGTCCTTGTGCCTATGCTTCATTTGTTGGCTTAGTCGCTATAATTTTTGACCATTGGGTTTCATATATTATTGTTGCAATTTTGTCTCTTTAGAGACTTCACTAAATTGCATTGCATGGTTGCTGTGATGTTAAAAGGGTGAGAATATTATAGATCTTTAATGTTCTGAATTGGGGACATTACAATGTGTTTTGATCGTCATTGCCTTATTGGGGACATTACAATAAGGCAAAGAGACCATTAGAAATAATTCATTCGGATATATGTGGTCAAGTGGATGTTGATTCTTTGGGTAAATCTCGGTATTATATTTCCCTCATTGGTGATGTCTCAAGAGACAATTGGATTTATTTCATGAGGTCTAAATCTGAAGTTTTCACTTAGTTTAAGGAATTTAATGCATTAGTTGAGAAGCAATCAGATAATAAGATAAAAATCTGACAATGAGTGTGAATATTGTTCTAGGGAATTTGATGAGTTCTTTAAGCATTTAGGTATTGTTTGGTAGAAATCTACTCATACTTCCCAACAAAATGAGGTGGCTGGAAGAATGGACCAAATGTTAATTGAAAGAGCTAGGAGCATGTTAAGTGGTGTTAGTCTTGATAGATGTTTTTGGGCAGAACTTGTTGGTGCTATTTGTTATTTAATTAATTAATCTCGTTGTTCAAATTTTATTGACAAAATTGCTTATGAAGTGTGGATAGGTAGAAAGCCTTTGATTTTGCACTTAAAAGTCTTTGGTTGTTAGGCTTTTGCTCACGTGCCTTAGGAGAAGTAATCTACACTGTTTCCAAAAGATTAGAAATGGATCTTTGTGACATATAGTGAGAATGTAAAGGTTGTAAAATTTGCTATCCTCTAACTCGTAAAACGATCTTTTTTAGAGGTGATTTTCAAGGAGTTTAGACCTTACTCTAGGTGAAGAATAACCAAAGGAGAGGACAAAGATAGTGCACTTTGGGACAAAGATTGAGAAGGAGCAAGATGCACATGTGGAAGAATAGTTAGATTGATCTAAGGATGGAGAAGAAGAAGAGGGTTTGGTGAGTTTAGATGATGTGTAGAATCAGCACATAGTGGAAGATGAACAGGTAGAGCCCATTACTCTTACCTTAAGGAGGTCCGTAGGGCAACAAAATCCAGTTGACATATATAGCCTAGTAGATTTTCATTGTGTAAGTGTTTGTTGGTTACTTATGATGAACCTAGATCTTTCAAGGAGGTTCACTTTTCGTAAGAAAGGGAGTTTTGGATGCAGGCCATACAAGAGGAGATGATGTCCTTGGATAGTTGCAACACTTGGGATTTTGTTAGTTTGCCCAAATGAAGAAAGCCCACTAGATGCAAGTGTGTATTTAAAAAGAAATTTGGAGCAGTTTATTAGAGTGGTACAAGGCTAGATTGGTGGCCAAGGGCTACTTCAAGAGAGAGGGTGTTGATTTTGTTGAAATTTTCTCTCCTGTTGCTAATTTGACTAATATTAGATTCCTATTGTCTATTGCTGTTGCTTGTGATTTTGAGATAGAGCAAATGGATGTTAAAATTGCTTTCTTGCATGGGGTTTTGGAGGATGATATCTATATTCAACAACTTGAGGGTTTCATTGTGAAAGGAACATAACAATTGGTTTGCATGTTCAAGAGATCTTTGGATGGTTTGAAATCGTTACCCAAGATGTGGTGCTAGGAGTTTGATGCCTTTGTATTGAAGTTGGGTTTTTATGAGGAGTGCGGAAGATCAATCTGTCTATATTAAGGCTATTGATGATCAAATACTAATTATTGTCTTGTTTGTTGATGACATGTTTATTGGTAACAACAAGGTGATGATTAGAGAACTCATGGCATAACTTTCTAGCACATTTGATATGGACTTGGGGGTTGCAAAATATATTCTTGGGATGGAGATCAACGTAGATAGGGTTCACATAAAGTTTTGTTTGAGCCAAAATAAGTATGTTGATACTATTTTGTAGAGATTTAATATGTGTGGCTGAAAGCTAGTTAGTATTCCATTTTTCACTAGTACAAAGTTGCGTTTGGACATGCGTCCAAGTTCTAATGATGATTTTGAGGATATGTCAAGGTTCCTTATGCTAGTGTTGTTGCAAGTTTGATGTATGCAATTGTTTGCACTAGATTAGATATAGCTGAAGTAACGAGAGTTCTAAGCATGTCCAATCTTGGTAGAGAGAATTGGATTTTTGTTAAGACGGTGTTTAGATTTTGAGAGGTACTTCTGATTCTTGTTTGGTTTATCATGGTACTGATGATGTGGTTAAGTCATTGGACATACAAGGTTTGTTAATGCAGATTGGGTAGATGACTTGGATAGTCGGATGTCCACTAGTGTGTAATGTCCTGTTTTTGAAATAGAATTTAATAATAAAGAGTAGGAATAAAATAAAAAAATAAAAGAATAAAAAGAAAATTGAAATGCAAAATATGTAAGAATATAATCAAAATATAACATAATTAAAATTTAGTTAACTTTAATAAATGGTCAAGAGGCATGAAATGAGAAGTTGTGATTCCCTCAGACACTAGATATAAAAGGGAGAAAAGAACTTCATTTGAAAGGGGAAGATAAATGAATAGAAAAGGGAAGGTGTGAATAAAGAAAGAATTAATGGAGAAGAAAATAAGGAAGTGACTCCTTCAAAACGCAAAAGTTATGAAGGGTTTTGTTCTTTCAAAGGCTGGTAATTGTTAAAGGATGTGGCTTTTGCAGAGGGCAGACATGATGAAGAGGTGTGACTTCTCCCTCACATTGGAAGATGCAGAGGGGAGAAGGTTTAATTGTGAAAGGATGTGAGTCTTGCAAAGGGTAGACTTGTTGAAGAGGTGTGACTTCTCCTTTACATTGGGAGATATAACGGGATAGGCTTTCATTTGAGAAGGATCCAAGGGAGATGAATATCATACTATTCAAAAAGGCAACGATGAAAAGTGGCAACTCAATTCTTATGAAAGGTGGTGACCCTTTCACGGAGAAATCATTCCAAGCATTCAAGGATCACTTATCTATAATCAGTCACCAAGACATCAAATCAACAATCACTCAATCATCACTCATCACTCTATGAATTCCACATTCATTCAATCATCATGCACTAATATATCAAATCATCAAATCAAAGGAAATCATTCAATCATCCATCAAACATTTATTGGGAATCAAGCAAACAGAGTGACAATCAATTCTTCCATCAATTCAATCACTCTATTTTAATCATTCAAACACGGAATCAAGGAAGATCGAAGAAAAGGGGATTCTAATACACATATATATCTAAGTATAAGCAATAGATCAAATTGATATAAGGAAAAACAATAGACTTGTGCATTAACAAGTGTTTGATATGCAATAGGGATAATGTTATTACACATTTATATTCCTTGATATATCTTTTACCAAGATATTAATAAACTTTGTAATTTATTATGTTTCTTTAATTAATAAATAAGTTTATCTATTATTTATTCCCACAATCAATCTTACGGGAATGAGAGGAAATATGTTAGGGAAAGGGAGTAGACTAGTTCCCTCAAATTAAGTAGGCCACCCCAAGTGATGGAATTGTCTTAGTTGGATGCTACGTGCTCTTTGGCGTAATTAGGCTGAACAGTCCCCTGACACCCTTCGTGGTTTTTCCTTTCGAAACCCTACAATGGTTGATTATGGGAAATGGAGCTATTGATGGCTTGGTTCCTAAAGTTCCAAAAGCTATTGCACGATTTATCTAAGTAGGTTAGGATGATTATATATGCACATATATTTGTTGTTGGACCCTAATAGAAATAATTGGTTTTATGAATTATATTTCAAGTACTAACATGATTGCAGGATCTAAACCAGGATTAGTTTCAATAAAAAAACATTTTATTGGTAAAGATAATTCTAACTGTATTATGTTTCTTATTTTAATTGAACTTATGATTTTAGGGCAAATAGTTCTTTGTCCACTATTGAAGTAGAGTATATGGCTGCTACAGATGCCTCTGAGGAGGTGGTGTGGTTTCAGAGGGTTGGCATTGGCATTGGTTTTGATTGCAAGGCTGTGGGGATTGGATGTAACAGTTAGAGTGCTATTTGTTTGGCCAAGAATCCCATGTATCATACTCGTACTAAGGATGCTGATGTTCAGTATCACTTTGTGTGAGAAACAGTTGAGGATGGTATGATCTTGATAGAGAAGGTTGATGATTTGGACAATGGTGTAGATTCTCTTTGCTGTTAATACCACGAAAAAGCTCTCTTGGTGCAGGAAGACCTTGGGCCTTGATCACTGTATTTAATTGTATTGTTTTATGTATCCCTTGGAGATAATTGATATGTATAATGTCAAGTGGGAGAATCTTAGGATAAGTTGATAATAACCTTGCAAATCCTATGTCATTCATGTGTCTCCATGTTCCTTGGAAAGTGCTCTATAGGAAATCAGAGAAAAATATTTGATATTTGTACTTTATGGCAAATTGTAATTGCATTTTCAAGAGGGGATCATGTATTAGTGATAAGATAAAATAGATATAATTCCCTCTTTTAGGCGTTCAATTTGGGAATACGAAGAGTCACATTTTGGATGCCCAAGATTAGAAGGTGAAAGGTTGTCTGTTTGGTGATCATCACAGAGTTACATAGAAACGAGACTTAGACTTAACACAAACTCGACAAAGGTGATCCGACTCAGGACTCAACAAAGTGAAAAACCTAAGAAATTTAGAGATTTTTAAGGATTTAAAACCTATTTCATTCACCCTTTGTTAAATAAACCTTAAAGACACAATAACATCATCAAATAGAAGCTAATTTGCTCCCATACACAAGTTTACATTAGTCACATAAGTATAAACACAAATTGTAGCTTTAGGAAATAGCACACTTAGAGATGTAAATATTCTCAAATGTATACAAAACTCATGGAATATGAAATCCATGACATCAAATGTTCCAAATAAATGTCAAAATAAAAAATACAAGTCTATGGCTCAACTTTCTATAAGAGCAGGAATCCTTCCTACAAAGGCATCTAATGTATAGATCCTGGATGATATAGCAGCCATAATAATTTTTTAACAATGAATATTCAAAGTTCTGCAATGAGGAATATGTATTATGTAGGATTTTATGATCATGATTCATTCATTGACCTTTTAGCTTGATGGGGGTTTGGGGGAAACACCCAAACGAGCTTATGTGTAGCACCCTTGCGAGGGTTTGAGGGTGAGAGAGAGAGGTAGAGAAATAGGTCTCGATTTTGGGGGAGAGAGGAGAGAGCAAGATAAAGAGAGGTAGAGAGAGGACAAAGGAAAAGTTATAGGGAGAGAGATAGGGCTAGAGTTCAAGGTCGATAAAGTGAGTCAGTTAGAGAGCGAGAGAATGCTGATAGGAGCTTGTTGATTACTAAAATTTGACTGTCTTAAAAGTTATAAGATCTTCTAAAACCTAGAATTCGCATTGTAACTCCTAGAGATCTGAAACTACCCTCAAACATTCTGACAATATATACATGAAATATAACTTAAAGTATAAGAAAGAAAAAACATATATTGAAATGTGACTTGTACTTAAATGCTATATTTCACGTATATATTTTGTTGAAGAGAATGAGATTGACTTGAAGACAAAGATGACGAGTTAAATGTTACATTTCATGTATATTCGGGAATCTTCAACCAAAAAAACAATAAAATTTAGAGATGTACATGGAAAAAGTCTTTTTGGCTGAGTTTGAGCATTTAGACTCGGTGAGTCAGACAACTCTCTGAGACTTGGCGAGTCTCCAATTTGCATCTTCTATCATGTAAGGAACACCAATGCAAGGATGGGTTAGTAAAGCATTGGGATGTTACCCCTGAGTGTACCAACTTGGATGCAACTATTGAAGATCTTGTTAGAGTTACTATGGGTGATGATGATGAGATACTTAGACATGATGTAGCTAGTGGCACTGTTTTGGGTTCAAATTATTTTGAACTTGCAGCAAATACAATGGATGATGGTTTTTATCCAAATCCTTTTAATGATTGATGAAGATAGAAGACAATTATTATATTTGATTACCAATTTGTAATTGAAATGATTTTCATTTGTATCGTGAACCTAGACATATATGTTATATATTATATGACATATGACTTAATATTGAAATTCTGAACTATCAATTGGCATTTAATATTTATCTTTGGCATTTGGCATTGCTCAATGATGAAGTATCATACTATCAAATGATTTAGTTTTACAATTTTGTATATTTCTTTAATTTTTTTGTGTATACACACACACACACACATGTATCCAAAGCCACGTACCCTAGGGCAATTTTTTTGCCCATACCCATGTACCTGGTTCTTGTGCCTCTATCAACAACTTAGGTTCTAATGTAAGTTTTTGTTATAAGGGAGCTTCCTTTTCTAATTTGAAGAAATTTTTATCCTTACATGCTGCTTTGTTTTGTGTTTTAAAGAGAGGGACAAAACAAGCCATTGCCAATAAGTGCGCAAAGTGGGCTTAATCTTGGAGAAAACTTTGTGGTTAAGTGCACTTCAGCTAGAGTAGCATTAGAATGGGTGACCTCCCGAGAAGTCTTGGTGCTTCACCTCTGCGAGCATCACCTATATGCTCAGTTACTGGTTCAGGTAATAGTACATATACGGGTATGAGAATTCGGTACGTGGATACGTGGATATATATATACAAAAAAAGTAAAGAAATATACAGATATGTAAAACTAAATCATTAGATAGTATGACATTTCATCATTGATCAATGCCAAAGATAAATACTAAATGCCAATTGATAGTTAAAAAATATTCAAATAAGCCATATCATATATGTCTAGGTTCACAATTCAAATAGTGAAAATCATTACAACTACAAATTTAACAATAAAAAATAGTATTGTCTTGTATCTTCATTGTTCAATGTAGTTCATCACTCATCAAAAGGATTATAAAAAAAATCACCATCTATTGGATTTTTAGGTACTGCAATTTCAAGATCATTTGAACCCAAAGCAGTTCCACTCGCACTAGATGCACCATGTGTAGGTATGTCATCATCATCATTATCCATAGTGACTCTAGCAAGATCCTCAATGGTTGGATCCAAGTTGGTACACTCAGCTGCTACATCCCAAAGCTTCGCTGCCCTCTCCTTGTATTGGGGATCCTTATGTGATAGAAGATGCAAATTAGAACTAATGTAAATAAATTCTTCAACTCTTTTTGAAGCCAATCAGTTATGCTTCTCTGAGTGGATAAATGAGTATGTACTCCAATTCTGTTCAGCGGCAGAAGTACTTGCAACTTGAAGAGAGAAACCAACAAATTAAAAATAAAAAGTGCAAAATAAATTAAAGAATGTTAAGTACTAAATTCTACAATACAAGGGGTGAATAAAACAAAAAAAAAACTTAAAACAAGGGGTAAAAAAACTAAAAAAACTTGTGAGAGGATCTTGATTGCAACAGGTTGGAAGTACATATAATCTTGACCATGGAGGTACCACCATGTACTAGCATTCATTTTGGATTGGTCATTAACAACACAAGGAGAAAGATTTCTTCTTGAGAAAAACAAGCCAAATTCTCTCCTAACATTTTTCTCCACTTCTGGATCCTCGAAGAGTCTACTAAATGCTCATTTGTACCCATTAGCAACTTCAGAATCTCTATATGGTGGTAATCTCCCTGGTAAAGAAAGTACAACATTGCTATAGTACCTCAGAGATAGGGCATATGCAAGGAGGTGCAATGGTGTGGTCATCTTGTTCCAACGATGATGAATGATTGTTTCCACCTTTTTGAGAAAGTTTTTTTTGGGTTCATTCTCTTTTCTTTGTATTACCACTTTTATTTTCTCTATGATTGTGTGCATGCCATCATAGACATCCTCCAAACATGGTGCATTTGTATCAGCAATCGGATTATAGTCATGATAGCTGTGAAATCCAATACATATTCCACACGAGCTCACCAACTGCCACCCAAGATCATTGACTTGACTGAGACCTCTCTATATTTGACTACTTCTATACACTCTAATGGTTGCTAATAGCCATTAAAGCCAATGCTTCTTGCACCTTCAAAAGTCGTCTCATAACAATTGTATGAGATGCAAACCGGGTCTCAGTAACCTAGGATCATGTTAATAACACATTAAAAATATGTAAATAACACTTTTAAAAAATATTAGAAATTTGATATACATATTGATATTGAACATGACATAAATAAAATTACATAAATAAATAAAATTTACCTTCAACAATTCTAATCTCGAGAGAGCTATGAAAATTGCTTGTGACATATGGTGGTTCATCACAAACACTTGGATCTCGTCGCCCTCTTGGTATATTTCTTTCACCCACTCTATTTAGGTGCCAATTGCTTGTATCACCAAGTTGAGGGAGTGTACGGTGCATGGTAACCAAAAAATGTGCTCATATCTTGCCTCACCCGAAGCATGTGCAACCTACAATTTTTTGCATCGTCCATAATTACTTAGATCACATTCTCATGACCCACCATCTCTATGGAGTCAATGAGGATCTAGGAAATGAACATTGCATCTTTGATTTCTCCTTCACAATCAACCGCCCTCAAAAACATTGCCCCTTTGGGGGACATTGCAATAACATTTATCAATGAACGTTTTTTGCAATCTTTCCATTCATCAGAAACAATAGAAACACCAGATTCAATACAAGAATCTCTAATTGGTTTCAGTGAGGCCTCTACAAAATTCTTCTCTCTTTCCAATAAGGTGGTACACACCTTTTCATACTCAGGAATTGTCAAACCAAGAGGTGCATTTTGGATTGCCCACACCATTTCCCGCCAATATGGTGATCTCACCAAGTTGAATGGAAGACCATTGACATAGATGCAATGTGCAATTTTTTGTTCAGCAATATCTCTTGCTTCCATTTTAAATGCTTTGTCCAATGTACCTCTTTTGTGGGTGGGAATTTCTATTTTATCTTCGTCTTCCATAGAGGGTATAGGCAAGAAGGGATGTTTGGAGGTCGGTAATCTATCAATGGGTAAATTTGTTGTTTTTTCTTTCCGGAAGTATAATCACTTTGTTTTCCTCTTTCAATCATGTTATCAACATCTTCTTGTTCTTTTATAAATGCTGCTCTTTGTGCGGGAGACAACCCCTTCTTATGTGGGCCCTCACACATTGAAATCCCTTTACGAGTAGGGCCCACAAAACGAAGTTTCTCTTGAGAATATGAGTTTTTTCTTTGTAAATTACAGTTTTTACACTTACAAACATATCCCCCACCTTTTGGAATTTGTGAAATCCTTGTGGTATGTCTACCTAAAGGAGATCCTTTATCAATTTTGAATCTTTGGTTTCCTTCCCAACCCATTGAACTTTGACTACTAACCATTCTTGCAATTTGATTTTTTGCTATTATAAGAAATTACACAATTTTAAACTAGAAAACAACTAATAAATGCAAGTATACAAGTGTAAAATAAAGATATAAAAATATTATAACAAAGAGTTAAACTTGTTTCTTTGTTTCTAAAAAAGAATTAGAAAAAAACTTGAAAAAAATTATCACAAACTTGAAAAAATTCGTCAAAGTGTAAAAAATATTCATTAAAAGACTAAATAATAGGGTTAAATGCTTACCTTAGATGCTTAAATCTCCTTTGTGGAAGCTATCTGGCTCTCCACGAATGATCTCCTTAAAAAAAAACCACTTGCTCTTCGAAATGCCAAAATGGAGGCAAAATGAGAAGAGAGCAAATGAGCAAACAAAATGATATGTTTTTAGGTTGAATGATCCCGTTTGAGGGTTTTATAAAAAAAATGCTTTTTTGTTATGTTTTTTAAGTGGCAAAACCTTGTCTACCTGCGGGTGCAACCGGATGCTTCCAGGGCACGCATCCATGCCTATGGATGCACCCAGATGTGCATCCGGCCGCATCCACACAAGTGTGGATGCATGCCCTAGATGGACCCAGACTACATCTAGAGTGCGTATCCAGACCTAGACACATCCGGACCTGGTTCACACCTCTAGGATACGAATCCGGTAACTAAGCCTATATGCAATGAGTGCTAAGTGTTCCATTCATTCTAATGAGAGATGGGTTCTTGTGAACCACACTCATGAAACATGGGTCAATGAGTTTGACTCAAAAATTACACAGTTGAATCTTGATAGCAATATCACAATTTGACTTGCTGTGGAAAATATCTCCTACTTATCAATTAATGTTGTTTTTTTGAGTATACATTGATACTGAACAGTATCTAACAAGGTCGATATCAATGTTAATCTATTTTATTAGATGTAATTGTTATTTGTCTCCACTCCAGCAGCACGAGGTTTCATTTGGATGCTCTGTCAAATTTTGTTTGCTTTTGAAATTTTGCACCATATGGTGGATGTCTTTTTCTTGCTTACTTATTTTATGCTCAAGCCTATATGTCCAAAATTGTAAGTGATTTTACAGAATTTTTACCTGGTCAATAACTTAAAGCAGACCAACTTAATTTTTTTTGTTTGCAGCTACCAGCTATTGTTTGTCCCGGTGTAACTCTTGTAGTGTCTCCTCTTGTCTCACTCATTCAAGATCAGATCATGCATCTTTCCCAGGTCAGTATCTTCTCTGTACTACAATTAAATATTTCTCCATTTGAATTTGCATACAATCTAAGTTTACATCTGACATTAACCTGGTCCGTTGGTTAAATTGTGACATGGAAAATATCATCAAGGCAAATATCCCTGCAACATATCTTAGTGCAAACTTGGAGTGGCAAGAACAGCAACAAATATTTAATGAGCTCAGTTCAAGCTGCTGTAAATTCAAATTGCTGTATGTGACACCAGAAAAGATTGCAAAGTGAGTTCTTAGTTTTACTTACGATTTTTCTTTATTCCATGATATTAATAATAATTGAGACATTTTAAGTTCTTAATAAATAAAAAATTAAATGCAGTGTAATTTATTTGAGGGAATTGATTTATAAAATCTTATTAAAGAATTAACATCGAGATTTAAAATAGTATGCTACTTCCAATCTCAAATGAATGTTGTTTAAAATTTAGAGAGAGGGAATTGCCAAACAGAATGGAAATAAACATACTGATTATAAAAATAATCCTACGTAGACTCAATATTTTCTGTTGGAAACTCTCTGAATTCCTACCTTCTTTTGTAAAAATAGTAATTTACAAAGGACAATAGTATGCTTGCATGTATCTGCCCTTATTCCTTGAATTGTCTATTACACAGTCTTAGTCTTTCTAGAAATAACTATGAACAGCTGGAACTTATAGTATTTCTCATTACATATTATTTTTCCTCTCATGCCTTTTACAACCAATGTAATGAGAAATACTATAGATTCCTTTGCATAAAAGAGATCTCCTGGGTCCAAGAAGCTTTGTCAATACAGGAAGTCAAAATAGTGTCTGTTTAGTTCAGATCTCAAGTTCTCGCACATGTACTTTTGGTGGATATGACTGCAAACATAGAAAATTCCAGACACTTATGCAATCAAGGACCTGTCGCAAACATTTTTCTTGCTTTGTTTTATCATCAGTTTATTCTGTATCTTGTCTACTTTTTGTAATCCATTTTATTGTTCACAATAATTTCGTGTCTTCACATGTTTATGACAATTTTTATGACGCATTTGAGTCACACCTCTTTTAATAGGGAGTCTTTTCCTCCCACTTAAGCTTAGTGAGACTTAGAGTGAGTAGAAGATACCCCCACCTTTTCCTCTATAAGGGTGGTCTTTTTTCTTCACCTTCCGCATGATAAGCTTGGGCATATGCCTCATCCAAGCTCCGTGGGTTGGTGATGGCTGTTCTTCTTTTGATATGAGGGTGGAGATCAACAAGGTACTGGATAAACATGTCCACTTCTTCCAAGTCCATGTCTACTAACATGGCTTGTCTTCAGTCCGACACACTTTGACCATCGTATTGCTCCGAGAAATCCATTTACTCTTTTGTTCATATTTGTGGCCTATGGATAATTATTTTTTGAGTTAGTTTTTTAAATTCTTCCCAAGCACTCACAATTTTTTTTCCTCTTTTATCAATTAGTTACATAATTTTCCCACCACACAAGGATATGTTCTCCCATATTGAGGTGTACAAAGTTAATTCCTTGTGAATACTAAAATAAAAACTTATAATTGCTTTATCCACGAGTCCAAACTTTCTACACTAATTTCTTGAGTGTAAGTTTTAATTTCCACGTTAGGTTTTTACTTTAAACATAATTGATTTTATGACTGACTATTCCAAGAGCGCCTAATTTGCCATACTTTTCTATTTTGGAAATTTTCTTGGTCACAGATCTTACCAGAAACACCTATTAAGGTTTTCTATTGAGGCTTGACCATTGTTGGTGTTGATGCACCTTTCCTACGGTTCTCCAATGTGGTTACATATGCTTTCATCTCTTCCTTTTGGGCTTCTGTACACTTATAGCTGTCAAATACACACTTTATCCATCAATCCCACAAGATCAAAACTTCTTTGGCACCTAATTGATCTATAAAGTCTTGTTTTAGAATCTATAAATCAAGAATTAACATATTATGCTACTTGGAATTTGAATTTATAGTTAATAATTAGAGAAAGAATTGTTGAACATATAGGAAATAAACACACTGATCATAAAAAGAATCTCACACACACTCAAAAACCAGATTGGATGAAGTGGCAAATGCGTACAGCCTTATCAAAATAGTAATTTTCTAAGAACAGTAGTATGCTTGGATGTACGCTGTCTCTGACTCCTTTTAATGGCTTTTTTACTATCTCAACCTTTACAAAAAGATAACGAACAACTGGAGATTCCTATCCTTACTCATTAAACAATGTCCTTTTCAATGTTCCACGGGGACAGTTCCCTCACTTTCCTCCTAAAAAAGTCCCCACATTTATGAGATAAGGACTTGGATGGGACGTTCCCTCATCTTCCCAACACAGCCACTTGAGTTCTGGGGATGTCTTGAAGACATTCCCCGTTTTTGGGGACTTTAGGACTTCTAGGGGACTCAAAAATGTCTTGGAGATGCCTAGGCATCGCTGCAAAAATACTAGCAATTTTTTTTTTGAAATTTGTGCCATAGGCCCTAACCTTAATGGCCTATGGGCCCCAACCAAACTCTAAACACTGAAAAAAACCACACAATAGGCATTTAAGCCTTATTCCAATTTAATCCAATGTTTCAACAACAAAGTTGAAAGTTGCGTCAATAAGAGAGCGAAATTTTTTGCAAGGCATTAAGAATGAGGAATAGTGAGAGGAAGAACAAGAGGAAGATAGGTGACAATCCATTGTTGAATCAAGGGTTTCAAAGCATTATTCAAGCCTCAAGGTAGGCTTCTTTCATGACTATATTTTTTAGTTTTCATTGTTCAATTTTGTAACTAATTAGTCATTATTGATTTTAGTTGGCAAATCTAGTCATTAACTTAGAGGCTTACAATTTGCATTGTTGCAAGTTAGAATTTGGATTCATTATTTTTGTATTACACATGAATAATGATCAAATTTTATTTCTTTTTGTATTGTAACAGTAATATTTTATTTGTTAGATGTTGACATTTTTGTCAAGTTAGGTGTAATGTCCCCTTTTTAGGATGATATGGTTTATGATCGGTTTAGCCTATTACCTCGAGCCTCGTAGGCTAATTGATATGAATAGAGGGTCTTTAGAGGTAGTTACTTGGGTGATTAGTGGCATCACTCCACTCCAGTGCTTTGCTAAGTTCTGGATTTTAACGAGGTAGTCCCATATTGCTGTCACCTTATGTAGACCCAAAAACATATGGCTGGTATAATGGACTATAAAAGGACCTTTGCTTTCCTTTCCTAGCGGTTTTTGGGTTTAGTTTGATGGATTTACTATTTATAGTAAGTCAATGGTTGTTAGGGAGGGACCCTTACTATTTTTAGTAATGCAGTTGGTTGTGTAGTGGAAATAGTGGTTGACCTACAGGTTCAGACGAGATAGAGAGATAATGAGTAATCAAGGAGATATTAAAGTTATAATGGCATTTAATGATATTATTTGTTAATGATTATATTATAAAGTTTTATTTAACATAATAAAATGTTATTGAGCGTAGGCCATTATATTAATGGGAAAAGTACACTTCATTAATGATATAATCTAAGGTCAACGACAAAAGCAAATTAAAATGACTTAAAGTACATTTAATGTTGCATAAAAGTGAGTGCCCACTTTTGGAGTCATATAATAAAGTTTTCATTAAAAACGTAAATGGATTTCTAAGGCAAATTAAAAGCACTTCACGAGATCAACCATGGGTGAGAGGTATATAAGCCTCCCAAAAAGCAAATCAATGATATATTTTGATGATTATTTGATTTTGGTTCATTGTCTTTGGGAGGTGTGCGTGAGAAGCAAGGGTTTCTGCAGAAGAACTTTTCATACCAGCATTGGAGGGCGTGTACTCTTCAGTGATTTGGTATTCAGAGGTTGTGAAAGACCAACTGCAGATTGTCCTGGAGTTTGGCTTCATCTCAGAGGTCAAAATAGAGTATTGAAGGATTTCAAGCATATCAGAAGAAATTCATTGTAGATTGAAGACTCCATTAATGGCAGACACACAGCTCTTATTTACAGCCATTAATATCAGATTTTAAGTTTATTTATTTGCTGCTACAACACCCGCATGAACAGTAACGCTACAATACTATGAACAATAAAACACCCATGGTTTGGGCTCCAAATCACCTTTGTTTGTGGCGACTGGGTTAGATATCACTTGCAGCAACATACTATCTTGGGGAAAGTCATCCATTGGCTGTAACATCAATATTTGGGGTTTCACAATCGTCATACAATTCCAGGTTCTTAAATCAAACTTTGTATTTGCCTTCCTAGTTAAATTTCAATCCCTTAGCATATATATCAGATCATAGATGCAAAACTCGCCAAAACCAAAAACTCGCTAAGACCTGAAAAAAAACTTGGCCAATTCTCGGCAAAAACTCGGCAAAAAACTCGGGAACTTAAAAAATTGCTTAAATTTAATTAGAAATGCATTTTTTTTGCAAAATTCAATGAGAAGATGCATCCAATGAGTCAATAAACGAGAACACAAAAGAAACAAGATGAGTCTCGATATATTTAAACACAAAGTGGGTACAAAATCACATTCTCATGAGGAATGTTGAGGGCTGGAAGCAAAATAGTAAATAGTTTTTGTAAAACTAAAAGTAAATACATCATTACAATTACATCTTCCTCTTCCCAGCTCTAGTAAAAACTAAGGGAGAGGTAGAACTAGAGGGTCTAGTCCTAGAAGTCTGCAGTGGGCGTGATTGTGCCTCCTTGCTTTGTATGTTCGACTCAGGCTGTGGCTCGTCCTCCATCCTGGATGTAGTTCTGTCTCTAGCTTCTCCTGGCACTGGCAACGACTCCTCATCCAACTCCTCTTCTTCATTGTCATCCAGTGTGAAACCAAATCGACCCCCCCTCCTCCATAGCCTGCCTCTCCAAATCATTGACGTCATCCTCTGTAAACAATGGTGGCTGCTCCTGTGATGCCCAATCAATGTAAGGATCTATATCATGCGGATCAATTGGACCAACTGCTGCTTCCTGTGCCCTCCTTATGCGCAACCGAAGATTATATTGCACAAAGACAAGGTCACTAAGGCATTTTTGAGCTAACTTGTTCCTCTTCTTGGCCTCAAACAAGCTCCAATTGCGCTCACAATTGGATGAACTTCAAGGTTGATATAAGATTTTGAGGGCAATTTTTTTTGAGATTTGAGGTATTTCCACCCCAACTTTGCCACCAAACATCTGCAAAATAAAATATTAAAAAGTTAGAAAGCAAAGAGAAAAGAGAAAACATATTTTCTCAATTTATTAATTACTTTAGACCCCAAAATCCAAATGGCAAATGTTATACTTGGGGTTTGAGTGGTTCTTCCTCTCTTTGCCAGCTCTGAAGAGAATAACTTACCCCTTGCTTCCTCATAGTTTTGTAGTTCGGCCACAACGAGGTCTCTCACCTCAACCTCATGTATCATCCTCCGAATGCATGTAGTGAGGCCCTTCATGACCTCTCCATTAGGATCTGAGTAAGAATCCCCGAACTTAAAACGAGGGTTGCAGAAGTACCCTGCTGTATGAATGGGTTGGTGGAGCTGATTGTTCCACCTCTTATCAATAATTTCCTAGATGGGATCAAATTTGAGTCTATTCCCCTTGTAGTAATTTTTTATAGACTCCTTGGCCCTATCCATGGCCTCATAAATATACCCCATTTAGGTTTGATCCCGATCTACTAAGCGCAAAACTCTAACCAAGGGCTCAGACACCTATAATTGAAGAATACAAATTACAAAAGGATCACTTAATGAAGTTACAAATTAATAATGAGAGACATGAATCAAGAATAATTAAGAAATCAAGTTTTGAATTTACCTTCACAATCTCTGCAACCTTTTGTGCAAAATGGTTGTCGAAGACTATGCATGCGACATCGTCTCCTTCAACCTTCTTTGAATAAGGCGAGTGTAGCCATGCTTGACTCACAAACATTTGTTTCGAAGAAGTCAATGCATCAAGAATGCTTTGCAACGTCAAGAAAATCGTTGCAAACCTTGTGCCACCGGATCTCACCAAATCTCTCCCTTGAGTGTGCTCTCCATCAAATGTAGAACCCAAGGCTGATTGTAAATATATTTTGTGATCCTTCTTGCATCTTCCACAACTAGAGTCACCCAATCAAGTTTTCTTATGTCCCCCAAAAGAAGGTGAAGGACATGTGCTGCACAAGGTGTCCAATAAAGAGCGGGGTGCCTTTCTTGGAGGATTTTACCTGCTGCCACATATGCTGCTGCATTATATGTGATGATTTGCACCACATTCTCTACTCCCACCTCCAGGACAATGTGCTCCAACATTCCAACCGATGTTTTTGCATTTTTCACCTTATTGGAGGCATCGACCGATTTCAAGAGCACCACATTACCCTTGCAAGCAACCAAAAAATTAATAATGGTGCGGTTTTTGCCATCTGTCCACCCATTAGAAATAATGGTGCAACTATATTTTCTCCATTCTTTTCTTTGGTCCTCCACCACTTCTTTTGCCCTATCAACTACATTTGTGAGTAACCTACAAGAACGAAGTGAAATTAGGTCTTAGTACACAATTTTGATTTAATAAACAAGAAAAACGATTAAAAATGAAATCAAGTGGACTATTTATTAACCTCCCACCCAAATCCTTGCGAGAAGGGGCCTTGGACCCTTTTCCTGAAACTGTCATTGCAGTGACCAAATTTAGCCGATAAGGACTGTCTGCCACATTCAATGGGATGTTGAAGTACCAAAACTCAACACATGCAATGTCTGTTTTCTCATGTGCCTCCCTATTCCATCTAATAGCCTCTAATGATGGTTGTGCTCTAGGTGTGTTCCTGGGCACAAAATAACTACCTATAGGTACTCTACTAGAGGAAGCAGAAGTGGCAGCTGAGGTGGTGCTGAGTTTGTGGATACGTGGGCCACGATGAGAGCCCACTATGCCCTGAAGTGCTGCTTCTTCAATGTCAATTGAAGCACCTTGAGATTCAGCTATGGCTTCTCTCATTGCTAGTTTTGCCCTCTCCATTTGCGATTTTTTCTCTTCCTTAGCTGCAAGTATGACATTAATGTCTCTTTTTATTTCTTATGTGGTTTTAGCACATCTTCTAGCATCATGTTTGTCGATGCCTGCAAGGTGGTATTTGAGGCGATTTATGGCTCCATGAATTACTTTTTCACATTTAATGCAAATCACCGACCCAGGGTCCGGTCCTTCATTGGCATATCTCAGGGTTCTATCTCTAGCACCTTTAGGACGGGTGCCTATATATCTAGATGGGCATGGTTCTAGTGGCCAATCATTATTTTAAGTTGCCATGCTGAATTAATAGTTAATTGTTAACCTACACATACAAAGTGAAAAGACAAAATTAATATCTAGTTAAACAATTTAGCAAACTATCTAAATTAGTTTAAATAATTTTAGACATCATTTAAAGTTAAAAAAATAAAAAAAAACAATTAGGGTTTTTTTTTTTATAAACTAGAGATTCTCCAAAAAAATAGTGAAGGATTCAACAAAACTTGTCAAAAATAGTGTTAAATCTTGTTCCAATGACTGAAAATCATTTTTAACTACTTAGGAATGATTTTCTATTCATCTAGATGCAACAAAAAATAAATAAAATGTTTTAAAAAAACAGAGAAAGAAAATCAGAAAACCTACCTAGGAATCTGAGTTTTCTTTAAAAACCACTTCAAATCCGCTTCGAATCCACCTCAAATCCGCATCAAATGGATGGAAATCAGTTTGTAAGTGTTTGGAAGAGTACTTTACTCCCTCTCAGCAAAATACAAGTGAAGAAATGATGAAATGAAAGTCATTTCTGCCGTTTTTTGCCTTGTTGCGCTGTTCTAAAACTGCGGCTGAGTTTTTAACACGGACTCGCCGAGTTTTTGGCGCTAGTAGAAGTTGTAACTACTCGCCAGGCAAAAAAACTTTGCGACTTGAAATAGGAAAAACAAAAACAAAATCCATGTGGCAGAGGCATCGATTTCCACAGCCTATAATAATTATATTGCAGTGCTTCTGGATCAAACTGTGTAAGATTTATTTGCGCAAATATATCTTACACAGTTTAATCCAGAAGCATTGCAAGAAAATCCTTGTGTCTTAATTTCTTGCATTATGCGTGATTTAAAATCTGAATTTTTAAATTTAAACTTGTAAATTTATATTGCTTATTGCAATGTCACAATCAGTTCTCACAACTTGAGTAAGGATGATGCTGAGCCTCAAGAGGTTGAAAAAGTTGAAACTAAATCTGATTATGCACTTGATGAAAGTCCAAATGAAGAGAGGTTAAACCAATTGTTCCATTGGGAGTGCACATGTTAGTTTCCCTTTAAAAATGCTACAAAAACATGCTTAGGGTCCCTTTGATCTTAGTCCCCTTTTTGAACATTCTGAAATAAAGTTGCTAACAAATCTTCAGGCCTTTGGGGCACTAGGTTGTGGAAGTGCCATGTCTGTAAGCTGGAAGTTTTGGGTAGCATTACTAGAATTAATGCCTACCTGTCATATTTGAGGCAAAAGTGTAGAAGTATGTGAAAAGTTGACACAAAACGTGAAATATAGGGCTGAGATAAGTTGATTATGGATGGATTGTGAACAAAATGTACCTATATTTGCTTCGTTGCGATTGAGGAGTCATCATAGTTTTTGCTTCTACTACTTTGCAAAGGCCACATACATGTATTCCAATTTCTTCTAGTTTAGGGGTAACAAAATCTAAGAGGAAAAATGGGATGACTAGTGATGTTCACACCCCTCTAGCATATTTGTCCAATGTGAAATTGAAGGATGAGTTTGATGACGCCTTAAGCAAATTCTTATTTTCCAACGGTATTCTATACCATGTGGTTTTCTCACCTTATATGGAGGTTGTGACAAAGAAAATAAGGACGTGTTCATATTTGCCACCAAGGGGAACCACATTGAGGATAAGCACTATTCGAAGATGACTATTTTAATGGAGGAAATGAAGGATTCCTGTGTCACAAGTGGATGCAACATAGTCATGGATGGGAGGATTGACATTTGGCATCATCCACTCATCAATATTATGGTTACATGTAAAGTGGTCTCTTATTTTCCTAGGGCTATTGATTGTTTAGGGCATCACTAAGATGCTAATTTTCAATTTTAAATCCTTAAAGATACTATAGAAGAGGTTTGGCCACAAAACGTGGTGCGAGCAGTGATAGATGCAGCCCATGTGTGCAAAGTTGCAGGGAGTTAGTTGTGATATCGCTGAAATGTACCAAAGTGGACTTTCTCGAGTGTTAGAATTATTCCATGCATTTCAAACAGGATGATGTACAAAGTCCCATAGATACATATAGCAGAGTTTGAGTGCATCAGACATTCTTCCCTACATCTGGCTTTTTTTGATACCTTTGGTGAATTTAAATCTCCATTCTAGTCCAAATCTCTCGATGCATGTAAGTGCAGGTCATATATGTTCAATAACTGCCACAAAGGTGTAGGAGGTGGATGGAAATGGATCATAAAAACGTAGCATATATATTATAAACAATAGATGAACAAACCATAAACATAATCAGACTAAAGACACAATGAAATATCTTAAGACATTCACCAAATCTGCTACAGCAGAATTATATTAATTCATCATACACAGCTACAATCATTAGTAAACTCTACAGAGCTCTCCTAATGTCTGAGATCACACACCCTACATATTACATATGAGCCTCTGCTTATTTATACCTAAAATGAGGCTGTTACATTGCTGGCTTGTATTACACGGTAGTCGTGAAGATAAGCCCAAATTTAATAATAGATAAGGATAAATTAGATACTGCATAAGATTGCATTGATAATACACAAGGTTGGTTGTGGCAAGTCGGTGAAGCGAGGCGGTTGAGTGAGTCCATTATGTTGACAAGTTGGTCGGTGGGAGAAATTACTTCCAACACTCCCCCTTAATTTCGACCATGAATGCTTCAGCATTTACAAAATCCTTTACTCTTGACTACTGTCTTTCATTTGTTTCTGTCCATAACCAAGTCTTCAAACTTTCACAAACCCTTTCCTTGCTTGATACATTCAAACAACCTCTATGATCTTCAGTTTCTCAACAGTAATTCCTTTCTCTAGTCTTTATCCAACTACTGAGGTAGTCCTTCAAACTGTAAAAACTATGTTCTAGAACTTCGTTCACTTTTTGTAGATGTCTTGGTAGATAATTCTTTCCTTTGACACAACATTTTTTATGCCTTTCGAACATTCAAACCTTCCATGATTGCTATCATTTTTCACATATGAATGTTTATACTTAAACAAATTGAAATTTTTGATTATAACTGTAATCGTTTGCCATCTCGATCCAAAATTCCATCCACAATCCATTTGCATACAATTTGTTATGTAGTTCTTCTTCAACTCTTTATTCCAACATGTCTTCTTGGAATGATTTTGTAAACCACATATGCTACAAGGATTAATATCCCAAAACATTTTTAATCAGTGTCCTCTTCTGTGGCAATGTGAACACTGAATTTTTTGAACTGTTTTATTTGATTCTGTAATGTCTGTAACAACATTTGTACTAGTCCTCTCATTGAAAATTCCAAGACCCTTATTCTATGGTCTCATCACTGGATTGATGGGCTCTCTAATTATTCCTTGCCCATACTTTCCCAATCCTTTACCTTTATAACCCATTCTGTTCATGATTTTCAAACCAATATTACTATCAAAACAATTAGTGGCTTTTGTAAAATCAAATGCATTATCATCATAACTAACAATGTTACCATCTTCATCTTGACAATCTTTATCACAAACAACATGTTTACCAAATGTAGAACATAAATCTTCCGTGTTGCACGAAACATCACATACTGATTAAATCTTCCGTGTCGCACGAAACATCACATACTTTCCTTTTGATATGCTGCGAGCATCTGACTCAACTGACTATTTTGTTCTTGCAACTTTCATTCTTCTGTAAACTGTTTTCTTTTTCCAACTTCTTCAAACTGTCTTGCAAATCTTCAGAAAACTTAAACTTTTCTTTTAGTTCTTTATTTTTCCTTTTCAAACCATTTAACTTTTCTTCTAGTTTTGTATTTTTTTCTTCAACTTTGTTCAATTCTTTTGAAAGATCACAAATTTCATCTAAAAGTTTATATTTTTTCTGCTTGCTTCTCTTTTATGGTTACTATCATCTTTGAGTTACTTTTCTTCACTTATATTGATTCCTTTTTTAAATTATTCATTTCACAACTAAGATTTGCATTTTCTTTCAACACTTTTTTATCTAACTTTCCCATTGCAACAAGCAATTGAATTCACACTCCTTACTGTGCCTTCACTTTCCCTTTCACTATAATAACCAATCCTTTAAGAGATGCTGCTATATGTTTATCACAATTTTGGTAGTCTAATTCAACAATCAAAAACTCTCTAACAGATTCTTCAAATAAGTTATGCAATCTATCCAAAATCTCCCACTTTAGAACTTATAATGACTTTTGAAACTTAATTTAAAAAGCTGCAACTATATCTTCTTTCTCTTATATATTCAATTTTTCAAATAAACAGAAGCTCATATGTAATATGTAGGGTGTGTGATCTCAGACTTTAGGAGAGCTCTGATACCACTTTGTAGGGGGTGGATGGAAATGGATCATCAAAAACATAGCATATAAACAGCAGATAAACAAACCATAAGCATAATCAGACTAAAGACACAATGAAATATCTTAAGACATTCACCAAATCTGCTACAGCAGAAGTATATTAATCCATCATACACAGATACAGTCATTAGGAAACTCTACAGAGCTCTCCTAATGTCTGAAATCACACACCATACATATTACATATGAGCCTCTGTTTATTTATAAATTATACCTAAAATGAGGCGGTTACATTGTTGGCTTGTATTACACAGTAGTCGTGAAGATGAGCCGAAATTTAATAACAGATAAACATCAATCTGGTGGCTTAATATCCTTTCAGTTTTTGATAAGGACAAATTAGATACTGCATAAGATTGCATTGGTAATACAAAAGGTCAGTTGTGGCAAGTCGGTTAAACGATGCGGTTGAGTGAGTCCGTTATGTTGACAAGTTGGTTGGTGGGAGAAATTACTTCCAACAAAAGGAATATAATCAAACTTTCTTTGTCTTCTATATTCTCCTCTGTATGTGTAAATGAAGATTCCGAGGTCACAATCGAAGGAAATCAGCCCAAAAGTCTATGATTTGAAGAAATTTTTGTATGGATGTTGACCCTTCTTCAGGATCCTTATAGGTTTTTGTTTATTTTTTTCTTCAATGCATTGTATTTTCTTCCCTTCATAAAATTTCTAAATCACTCAATGTTCTCTTCCTTCTATACTTGGTTCTAATCCTTTATTGAGATTTTGCTTAAAATTTTGGGCTCCCACTTTATAAAAGAATACCTTATGAAATGAAATTAATTTGTTAATGTTCACCTTATAGATTCAATTTATAAAAATAAAGTAACTTATTCAACTAAAAGGCACATTGTACTTCACTTATTTTTCTTATACATATTTGCAAAGTAATATTTATGATGGCAACATTATTTTTGCAAATAGTTTGGGGATGTTCCGCGTACGCCCTGCCTGAGATTCCATATCCCCATGAGATGAGGTCAGGAGGCTGTGAAATAACTTCGTTTCCTAAAGTAGTGTCTTTTTTGTTTTAATAGATATTCTTGAAGCATTTTGTTCCTTAATATCTGTGTCTAGTATTGAGAAATTGATTTAGGACCAACACCAAAAATCACTTATCATGCAATAGAGGAAGTTTTGCACTATACACAGCCTTCTTTACTCATTTCTTTTGGATCTTGAATACATGAAAACATTGTGCAATGCACACAACTTTAGGTCATAAGTGACTCCCCTACTCATTGAAGCGTTTCCTTTTCACACTTATTCATTGTAGATTGTGCATATGGATGTAAGTGAATAAAAGCAATATACCCAACTTGAAAAGTTGCTTAGAGCTGTGCTTGATAGCAAATTTTTTTTTTGCCTATGTGCTTCCCCTTCATGTTGTTCCTAAGGGTCTGTAGAATGGGTTGATGATGCTTTAACATCCATAATATTTTATGCTCTAAACTATGGAAGTATGAGATCTAGAATGGTTTGTACTTAATAGGCATACAATGCCATCAATATAGTTTTTTGGATGGACATGTCAAAGCTGGTTTACAAAGTTTTTCCGTGTTCTGGCTTACCTAGGTTGATTATCTACAATAAAACATGTGAGGTGGTTGACTATTTTTTTTTCTGTGCATCAGTCTTTTGGATGTAACTAATGCTAGGGGTTAACTCTTTGGCTGATAACAATAACTCCTGCCTGTAGATACTCATGAATCTTGTGTCCTTGTCCCTACACGTGTTTCTCGAATGACAGAATGACAAAGGATTCTTGTGGGCCATCCCTAGTATACAAGAAATTGGTGAAATATTGTGGGATCAGTGCAGTATAAATATGTTGTCATTGGGACATTTGGTCATCCTCAGGATTGTTAGGGATATCTGAGACATCTCTTGATCATCTCGAGGACGTCCAAGCATCCTTAATGTGAAATTTTTTGGGACATGCTTTTAAAAGTACTTTTATTTATATAAAAACAAATTAAAAAAGGGGCTAAGCTGTGAGGACATCAAGCCATCATCGGTTTGAACCACAAGAGAGGTGACCGGATTTGGAATGCCTTGCATTTGGAATTTGCACTTCATCCATGAAGAACACATTGCATGACCATTTTGCAATTACATTAGCACAAAAACAAGATCAAAGCCAAATATTAGCTTAATTCTCTTTAGTAAACAAACACCATGCAGTGTGATTTGATACACTGACTTTGATGAAGCATTTGTAATAACCACCACTAATTTTTATTTTTAAAATTTCGCCAATTAATTCTACAGCTTGACAATGCAAATGCCAAGCTTCTTCTGATAAGAAAATCTGATTGGAATCTTCTGAATGATCTTTCAGTGTTCTGTTACAGAGTTCTTGAAGATTTTGACATTCACACAAGTATAACAACATGATCTGATAACACAACTGAACAGACTATCAAAGCATCAGAATATCTCATAAATCCAACATGCTGTATAAAGCTGATTAGACTTGGCACTGTAGTGTCAAAAGATGGGAAATCATAAATTTCTGCTAATGAGTTTTTACTGATAACATCATTGCTGCTCATGACAGCATAGAAGATTGATGTATACAAGAAAGCGCCTTTCAGGATTTAAATAACATAGCATTGTTCAACATAAACAAACAATTTGAGAGGGGAAAGTGATCACATACCGTCCAAACTAATGAAATCAACAACTCCAGGTGGTATATGACAGGCAAATGATCACAAATTACCATGAATACTCATTATCATTGCTGTGTTGATTCTACATCATCAAGACACTTCTTCAGATTGTTTCCAAGATAGAACAAGGGCTGTTCAAGGTCGGTTTGACTGTAATAATGCACCATATTCACCATACACGTGCTGTACTACCCTTTTGAAACACACTTATTGAAGAAGACTTCATCAGTTGTCTAAGCATAGTTGAAAATAGCACCCAGAAATCAAAGTATTTATCTTCTCTGGGTCTGATATAGCTGAGATTAGAGTATAAGTCACTCCTGAGCTCTATGCACCAGCTGGTAACAACACCCAAAGGCATCTTTTGTAAAGTTCTCAACTGGCTGGTGTTCAAATTAGACTGTCAAAATTCTGATTATTGGGAGTGGATGTTTGTTCTAGTCTGATTTCGATTGGAGTGTGCCTTTCCTTGGTTATGTTTCTCAAGCATGAAGATAATCACAAGAACATACAAATACTAAGTCTCTAATATTGGAAGTATTTCATCAACAGTTCAATTTCAATAAGGGTGATATAATAGAGAGAGCTTGATTTTCCAACAACCCACCGCATTTTAGATATTGACTGACAGCAGTATAATGTCTCAGCACAATCATAAAATAGTATTCGAACTCAGCCAATCTTTACTACATTCATATATATATATATATATAATAATCCGCAAAGAATTCAAACTGTTATGCTCCTGGATGTTTACGCTTGGCGTGGATAAGCCGGGCACGTTGGCTGGAAGTGTGAATCTGCACCCGTGGATATATGACTGCCCCTTCAGCTGGCTGGGCTATCAGTCGTGAACTATACAAGTCCAGTTCCTTCCTGTGCGGGACCACCAGTGGCGTGCGGCCAGGAGACTATCTTCGGCCCTGTCTGGTCTACGCGGCGGATGTAGTAAAGTTTGTGATTGAGGCGTCACTTGGGATAGAAGTCCACCGCACCGACACCATTCACTCCTGTGTCTTCGCTGGAGTTCAATATGTTACCCAACTGCCTCTTACTCCATAGCGGTAGGTCTAAATATGCTGACTTCCTGCTGCTAAGCGGTTCGATTAATGAACCCGCAATACTGATATGTCTTGAATTCAACCAATGCGTGCTATGTACTGGTCACCCGTGGCGTGAAGTCTCTGCTCAAAATGCGTGGAAGTAACTTCTCCCTCCTTTAAACTTCGATGACAAATACACCCTGACTGACGTTTAATAGATGGCTCGAGCTGCTACAGTTTAAAACTGGAATAATAAATCTGGAATAGTACCTATTTTGTATGTTGTGCCTGGTTTAATAAATTGTTCCTCAACACTTCTACACATTCAAAATCCCATGTGAAATCTGAAGTGATCTCACCAAGATGGAATATTGGGGCTACGTCCAATTTCCAAAAAAAATTTCAAGGGGCTACGTCCTCAAGAAATCAGTCACATTTAAGCAACCAGATATAAAATCTTTAGTTTTATAAATTCTCATTGTGCTTTTCCCAAGGAAGATCTCCTTCCTTTATAACCTCAAAATGAGAGCCATTACATCAACTAGACAATGTGGGATAAAAAGGCACTTTCGTCTTTTAGTCACTTAAGTCACTTTATAAAATAAAGTAACTTAAAGTTATAATATTAAAGTGACTTTATAATATAACTTTATGAAATAAAGTATCCCAACTATAGAGTCTGAACTCCGATATTAAATAAATGCCCAAGTAACCATGTGACTGACTGGCATCCTCTGAAAAGGGGCCATTAGACTATCCGGATGGCTAGATAGGCTAATCAGGCATAATATGCATTATTGAAGGAAAGGGTACATTACAGTCCTCCCTTTCCGGGTTTGCTTGCCCTCAAGCAATCTCAAAGTTGGGTGCTGCAGGAAAGACTCACCCTCCCAAGTGGCATCCTCATACGGTAAGTCTTTCCACTGGAGCAAATATTCCCGAACAACCCTGTTCCGCAAGTTTCTTTCCCTGACCTCAATAACCTCTGCTGGAACCAAAGCCAGTTTACCCTCCTCATCCAATGGAGGTAAACTACCCGAAGCTACTACCTGCTATCCGATTGCCTTCTTGAGGCAAGAGACGTGGAAGACATTGTGAATCCTGCTATCTGCTGGAAGCTCCAACTCA
>MU224824.1:500290-518531 GCA_018584345.1 Thuja plicata
AAATATGGCTTGCGTCATATGGTGGTTCGTGACAAACATTTGGATCTCCTGTGCCTCTTCATACATTTTTTTAATCCACTCAATCTTAGTGCCAATTTTTCGCAGCATTAGGTTGAGTGAGTGCACAACACAAGGTGTCCAAAAAATATGTTCGAAGCGCTCCTCAACCAATAAGCCGACAACCCTACAATTCTTGGCATTGTCGATTATTACTTGAACAACATTTTGAGGGCCAACTTGCTCAATGGTTTGAATGAGAATGTTTGCAATGAAAGGACCCTCTTCACCTCTCCTTCACAATCCACAACTTTTAGAAACATTGCACCTGTTGTGGACACTGCAATAACATTGACCAAAGGACGATTTCTCGCATCTTTCCATCCATCAGATACTATGGTCACACTTGTTTTAATCCATGAATCCTTGATGGGCTGCATGGAAGCCTACACATTGATCACCTCTTTGTCCAATAAAGTGGTGCGCGCCTTCTCATAACCCGGGCCCTTGAACCCCTTTGGAGCCTCATTAATTGATCTCACCATTTTTTGCCAATACGGTGAGCGAACAACATTAAACGCCAATCCACAAGCATAGACGCAACTCACTATGGCTTTGTCGGCAATGTTTCTAGCTTCATTTTCAAATGATGTTTCCAAGGGCCCCCATTGCTCTCTTCTTTGCAATTGGTTCTTGAGGAGCACACAAGAATGGATGGCCCTCTATGGGTGGTTCATTGGGAGTGTAAGTTGAAGACATAGATGATGTTTTTGTTTTTTTCCTAGCATTTTGCAAAGGATGAGAACTTGCCCTCCCAGCTGCTTTGTTTGCTTTTTTTTGCTCTTGAATATATTTGTTTGCAATATGGTTTGGAAGAAAGGTTTTAGGTAGTACCCCATTAACTCTTGGTTTCCCTGTACAAAATTTAATGCCCCGTTGAGGAATAAAGCACAAATGTCCTTTCCCTTTACTTTAAGAGCTACTAAATTCCTCTTTGCAATGGCTGCAAATCCACACATAACCTCCTCCACCTGGCATTGGTTTAACCATTTCTACATATTTCCCCAGTGAAGAGCGTCTGTCTATTTTGAAGCGGGAGTTTTCGGTGCTAGAAGCACTTGCAGCCATTCTTTGAGTTTGAATGATGAATCTATAAACAACAAACAAAGCAAAAAAATATAAAATAGTTACCTCTCTGAGACAACTCTGAGACAACATTTATAATATTATTTATTATTATAAAATAAATTAAGACTCTGAGACAACATTTTGATGCATATTGCATCCTATAGTTGTGCGGTCTAGGATGTTGAATGAGATAGGTATCATGTACCTACTGTCAAGTTTTCAAGTCATGATACCTTCAACAACAAAAGCTATAAGAGTTTGAACTCTGGATCATAGTTTGACAGCTTAAGGTTTTCCTGTTAGTTCACTAGAATGCTCCACATTCTACTGCAGTAATTGATATGAGCTTGTGGTTTTGGGAAGAATTTGAAATGATAAGCTAAAAAAAATATAAAACGTCAGTTACCTCAACCTGTAGCAGTGTAGCTAAACACACGCTGAATAAAGAATACCAAAATGTTAACGAAAGAAGACCAAAATGACAGGAATGAATAGTGAAGACCAAAAACGTTGGGGGAAAGAAGACCAAAACGGCTGCTTCGAATGGAGAACCAGACAAAAAACGCTGCTCATAATGGAGACAAAAAGTCGCGTGACATAAAAATGCTGTGTTTTTAGGGTTACTTTGGTAAAAAAGAATTTTAAAAATAATAAAAAACTGCCGTTGAAAGTCAAAAAAAGCAAAATTCGAATAAATTCATTCGAAATTTGCTCAAACAAACACAAATTCACCCCAGGCTCGCACGTTTATTCTGAAATTCGCTCCAAATGAAACAAAATTCGACCAGGGTCCGTTTTAGCAAATTCACAACGAATTACATAGGGAAATGACAAATTTGAATCGAATTATAATTTATAGCGAATCGGATGTCGAATTTGCATGTGCCTGGGTGAATATGGTAACTTAGGTAATTGTGCTGCTTGATCTACGAAAACCCCAGAAAATGTGCGTTGCTTGACCTACGAAAACCCCAGAAACCGTTTTATTTTAAATATATTCTATTAAAAAAGTTACGGTCTTTGTCTGCCCGAGTATTGGGCAAATTTTAACGATTTTTCATTCATGGTTTGAAGTTGGCCTAATGTGATTATGAATGCCAAAAAATCTGATAATGTAAGCAACACCTAAAACAATGAAACAAAAGCATAACTGTTGAGGGTTGAGTATGTGACTTTTTGTTGAGCACATGATGGGTTAGAACTTTGTTTGCATGGTGATCCATAATAAGCCACCCAAGATATTGGAAGGAGAGGAATTCCACATCCATGATCAAATTCTTTTTTGAAGATGTTGAACATGTATACTGTTTAATCTCTATCAAAATTCATGGTGTATTCTTTCTTTTATTTTCACTTTCTCATTTTCTATGCAGTTAAGATGGCTTTAAGTTTTAAATGTTAAAAAAAATCTTTTTTTCTCTCTCCTTTTTTCTATGAAAAGTTCAAAACTGGCATTATATTTTAGGTTGAGATTGTTATCATTTATCAACATCTTGGGATTCCTTTGTCTTCTACATTAATGTGAGGCTTTACGCACCATTTTCTTTTGTCTCAGGATCTCTGTAAATTTTTAAGGCATTGACGTAGGAGCTATTTTATTCTTGGCAATATATTTTGCTGGCTGTTTTGTTTAACAGATATCATAAAGTAATAGTTTATAGATTAATCACATATGGGATGCTTATCTATATCAAATTGTGAAAGGCTTTACTTATCTCTGTCACATACTTTTTATGTTGCTTTTCATTTCACCTTAGTTTAGTATGGTTTCATATGTTCACTTCTAGTTGTTTCTTACCCATTCTTGTAGAAGCGATAATTTGCTAAGGCATCTTGAAAGCTTGCATCGGAGGGAGCTACTTGCTCGAATTGTTATTGATGAGGCCCATTGCGTCAGCCAATGGGGCCATGACTTTCGACCAGATTATCAGGTCCTAGAGCTATTTCACATGATACTTGAGATAGTACTTACTTGAAGTGATTAACATTGGTGTCAAGGATCGGTATGTTGTTGATTTCAATTTGATAGTTTTTAGTATTTATATTCTTGTAGGGTCTTGGTGTCTTGAAGCAAAGGTTTTGTCAAGTGCCTATACTGGCTCTAACAGCAACTGCTACGGCAAGTGTAAAGGAGGATGTCGTACAAGCACTGGGTCTTGTGGACTGTTTGGTCTTTAGGCAAACTTTCAACCGTCCTAATCTAAAGTAAAAATGCTCAACCGCTTGATATTCTTTTCATTTTCATAGATGCATTACATAGATTAATGGATTGTTTTTAATATCTGGCAGGTATGCTGTTATGCCAAAGACAAAAAAATGTGTCGAGGACTTTGATAAATTCATCAAAGAAAATTACTGGGATGAGTGTGGGATAATTTATTGCCTATCTCGAATGGATTGTGAAAAAGTCGCTGAAAAGCTACAGGTAGTTTTGAATGGTAGATAAAAGTTTGAGCTGTTCAGGAAGCTTAAAATAATTGACATTCTAGAAAATATCTCTGCATATCTTTCTTTTATTTGGAAGTACTTTTTGAGATACTTGGGCACTTTGCAATGTGCGAACAAAATGGCACAATTTGTTTATTGTATGTTATTTCAAATCAAATTGGATTATACGCTCGTGTTTTCCATTTAGTCATTTGTTAATTTATGTATGAACAAGGAAATATTGTGATATTTAGTTCATGTATATATTCTAGGATTATGGCTTTTAGTTTGAGATGAATGTTTGAACTTTAGAACTATGATAAAATGGAAGTATGTTATTGCTTGCTGAGTTATTGCACGAGTCAGTAAATTTGTATAATATAAAAAGATCTATGATGCTTTGATTGGTACAACCAAGAATTATTCTTGAGGCAATGCTCATGGCAGTGCAACATCACATCAAATTTTGGGAGGGGGCCAGTGGGCTGTGCAAGCTCAGTCTTGCAGGACTTATTTTTGTTAATGTCATTTTGCCTTAATGTTATTACTTTCCCTCTTCAAATAATTTGGTGGGTTTTCCATTTATGCACTGTTCTGCGCGTTTTAGCACCAAAAATTGGGAGGCTGTGAGCACCAAACTATTTCCAAGGAAAAATAAAAACCCATAAAGGTGCAATGTCATCAAAAAGAAGAAACTCTGTAAGGCAGCGCTTGAACATGCTGCTCACAGCCTCCCTACTTTTGATGCTAAATGTTGCATTACCTTGCAGCCTCCGAAAGATTGCTGCTAAATCTTATATTTATAATCTTTGTGGCACTTGCTGGGGGCCCCTTGTATTCCCTTTTGTAGTTTTTTGCAACATATCCCATCTTTCTGCAAGAGAAGCAATTAAAGGGCTGTCATTCATAATCTAATTCTTGAGACCAAGAGCCAAGCGAAGAACAATTTCTGACAGCCTACTCGGCAGAGCCAGGTTAATTTTGACATAGATCCTAGTGGAAGTCTCCATCTCCATTCTACTAGTAGCATCTGAACAATATAGATAGGATCCCAAAGGATTCCCAATTTTCTTAAACACCTCCTCTGGCCCAAAGGTTTCAGATTATATACTATTTGTTCTACCATGGTTGTATTTTTGCAATGTATTTCTAAACACTTTTATAAATGTGCTGCTTACGATGTTGTAGGAGGCAAAATTTTGATAGATTGTAAAACTTATGAATGCATTAAGTTGGTTTGGTTCATAAGACTATTGCTTTATACATTGTAATCATTTATTTATTCAATTCTAGAAGGGAGGAGTTTGTACTAATTTAATTATTAGAATACTTGCAGCATCAAAAACTTGTCTATTTGGTTGATTTGTGTGAGGTATAATGTGGTGGCTCAACTAAGAGTTTGTATCATATATTTATTCATGATGACAGGAGTTTGGTCACAAAGCAGCATTTTACCATGGTAACATGGATGCTGAACACCGCTCTTTTGTCCAAAGGCAGTGGAGCAAAGATGAAATAAACATAATATGTGCAACAGTCGCCTTTGGAATGGGTATGAAATTTTTTGAATTGCAAAATGAGTTCTTGTTTTTGCTTCAAAGATATATTTAAAGTCTATTTCTGTTTCAGGTATCAACAAACCAGATGTGAGGTTTGTTATTCACCATTCATTGCCAAAGTCTATTGAAGGTTATCATCAGGTCTCTTGTCCTTTCATATCTCTATTTATTTTCTTTGTTAAATAAATGGCATATATTCACTTGCAATCATAGAACAATGTTTTTTTGTATAATGTGGAGTAGTTGGAACTTTGTCTTTTTATAAACAATGAAAACAGATTTCTCTTTCAACTGTATCGTTCAATATTCCTTCTGTATCATTGAATTTTCCTTAGGAATGTGGTCGAGCTGGTCGGGATAACCTTCCTTCATGTTGCCTTCTTTACTACAGCTATGCTGATTATGTAAGTTCTTTGAACAAGGAAATTCTTCTTTAAAAACTTACTTGTGAACTTGAGAATCAAGTTTTACAGTTTTCTTGATAAAATAGATCCGAGTAAAGCACATGCTTGTACAAGGAGCTTCGGAACAAAATTCAATGCTCTCTAGAGCAGGTCCTGGAGCTTTGGGAAATTCAAGGAACATATTAGAGACAAACCTTGAGAATCTATTAAGAATGGTATTTTTTTTCACACAAATGAATTTTTGATTTTTATAATTATTTAAAGCTTAAATTGACGCAGAATGTGGGTTTGCTTTGTATGCCAGGTTAATTATTGTGAAAATGATGTGGATTGTCGAAGAGTATTGCAACTTGCTCATTTTGGTGAAAAATTTGATGCTGCAAGCTGCAAAAGTACTTGTGACAATTGTAGGAAAATGATAAATTTTGTGGAGGAAGATGTGACTGATGCGGCAAAGCATTTGGTTAGTTAATACAAGTTGTTTTGTATTGCTTTGGCTTGATGTCACTATGCAATAACAGTTTTATACCTATTGTTGTTTGTATTGATATGACTTGCAATACTTGTAGTTATGAAGGAAGGGTTGTTATTGCCTGGCACTTCATATTCACTATTTGGGGATTTATATTGCTAATTTGAACATACAGGTAGAGTTAATAAAGGCAATGGGTCAACGCTACTCATCATCTCATGTGCTCGATGTCTTTCGCGGCTCCATGAGTCAACAAGTATAAGACCACAGATGCATGAATTCAATGTGTTTTTATGATCAATTATTTTTTCCTTTTCAAAAAATCATTTCTTAAATGGTCTGTTGTTCAGATTAAGAGACAAAAGCATGAAACACTTAATCTTCATGGAGCTGGTAAAAATATCAGTAAGCTAGACGCATCACGTATTTTGCATTGCTTAGTTCTGCAAGACTTCCTTACAGAAGATGTCATGAAGAATGATGTTTATGGATCAGTTTCTTCAATTCTTAAAGTAATTTTCGTTTGTTTTTCAAGCCGAGTCAATTATTACATTTGGAAGTTGTACATGTCTGTTATTATATAATCTTGCTCTAAAAATGGGCATTGAGATAGAAGGCAATTTATTGATTGTTAACTCTCTACAGGTCAATGAAAGCAAGGCAAGAGATCTGTTCTTAGGGCGTGAGAGAGTTATTGTGAGGTAGGCTGCACCTAACAACACTATAAATATGAAATATTTTGTTGTGAATTTGTCATGAGCCATTTTTTCCTTTTCTTAAATTTGCAATTGGTAACAAAAACGGTAAGGTCAGGTCAATCACTATTCATGAAATGCAACAATATCAATTTGCAATGTTAGAATATTTAAGTTGATAGAGTATGTCTTAGGTCTTTGGTAGTATCATACAAAATTGTTGTATACATTTAGTTAGCCTCAATTTATTCACGTTTTGTCATTTGACATTTAAGTCCAAATCATTGAGCATCTTCCCAATATGTTTTGGTCTTAATCTCTCATGTTAGCCTAGAGTACAATAAGTACCACAAGACTGTGGATCTGTTTTCTACAGTACTTGGCATTCAATGGCTCTAAATATGGGTTCACATGTTTCAAAGATAATTCTATGCGCTAATTTCATTCTTAATTCTTTATCCCATTTTCTTGGTAGTGGGTACCAATTTGTACTTGCTTGTCACATTATTATAAGAGATGTTGAACATTGTGAAAAAATGGTATACAACTGAGTCCCTTATTATAAGAGATGTTGAACATTGTAACTTAATGGTATACAACTAAGTTGTCAATATAGGTATGAGTTTGGTGTTTGGGTTCATTAGAATGGTGATTATTTCCCCGCCTGGTTTAGTATGGCTTGATGTGTATTTACTATATATCTATCTACATATATGGCACACATCATTTGCAAAAAGAAAAAAAAGTATGGAATTGAAAACATAGTTGATACTTGATAGTGATAAATATAATCGATAAGTCAATACTATATCGTATATGTCCAAATTTTATACAACTGATAGTGATAATTGAGAATTAATATTACTACTTTACTAAGGTGTGTATATTGAAACATATTACGTGTTTTTTTGTATTAGAATAGTTTACCAATAACAACATATGAGCTTTTCAGCAGTATCTAACCAGTATCCTCAGAATCATCAGTATATCTAGAACCACATCAAAACAATAATCTAGTCTACGGAATCAGTTTGATTAGCTTGGGAACAACAAAAGAAAATAGCATCGAGAGAGTTCAGTTATACAAACATTGTAAATCACGGGTCATCATGCATCCCATGACCCAATAATGTTGTTGCTTCCTTCAGCTCTATCAGTTTCATATTTCCCAGGGGGGATCAATGTCTGGTACAGCAACTGCATCACACCTCGGAACATCTGACAGCTTAGGCTCCTTGTTCCTGTTCTCGCTGTCTTCCTTAGAAATATTGTTATCCTGAAGAAATTGCTCTATAGCTTTTAGTTCCTCCTGATCCAACATGTCCTTGTATGCATTGAAGAAGTGAGCATATTTGATATCAGATTTGTATATCGGCAGCAGCCCTTCCCGGACTAGGTTCATAAACCTGCTCTTGGGTATCTCCAGCACTGCAGAGACCTGCAACATTATATGTAAAAATATGCGTTTAATGCTACACTCAGTAAGGCTTCTCCTTTTACCCTGAAAGACTTCCTCATTCCTCTTGGACCACAAAAACCAAAGAATTTCACAAAAGAGAACAGACCAAAAAGTGTTCAATTTATCATCAAAGCTTTCAACATAACCAGCAAGTACTTCAATCCAAGACAGACCTGGGCAGGTGTTCCAACTCACAGGGTCACCGATAAACAAAGACCAAACCATTTTTGCAAAAGAACTGTAATATCCCGTGCCAAATTTTTGCCTTAAGCAATCTATGGGACTTGGAAGAATTTCGTCAAACAGTTGTCTTGTAAAGTCTGCTCTAAACTTTCTGAGTCTTAGTGCCTCAAGATTCAATACAAGTTGCAAATATTGTGCATGTTCACTCTGTCAAACACTTAATCACAAAAATCTGAATATAAACTCTTGCAAATGAGAAAGCACAAACTCCAACACTTATCACTCAACTTCACCAAACAATATAGCTTTAAATTTCAGCATTTAATCCAACCCTTAGAGTGATAAAAGTTTCTGATTTCTGATCACAAATTTGTCATGCATATGACTGATAACCATTTCATCAAACATATAAGAGACGTCTTCCAGGCTCATAGCTAAACATTAGACTACTAGAAACATTCATGACATGACATATTTGTAACTATTACATCTCAATAACATACTCCAGGAGTTTCCAGATTTTTACAATTAGCTCAACACTGCAACTTAAGATAACTAACGAGTCAACAATATGCTCCAGGTGAAGGCTCTGAGATTATGAATGCTTGGATGACTGGAGTAATGAAATAAACCAAATCAGCATCAAACAAATTTGAAATACCTGCTGTTATCACTGTTCACACACTGTAGAAGCAGTGTTCACGGCACTGTAGCGGAACTGTAGCAACCATAGTTCAAAATATCGTTATTGACAACTTATCGCCGAGGGCAAAATAAAAATATCAGGAAATATCAGAGATAAGAAGGAAACTTATCGGGAAAACATCGGGAACTTTAAAAATTGCTTAAATTTAATTAGAAATGCATTTTTTTTGCAAAATTCAATAAGGAGATGCATCTAATGAGTCAGTAAATGAGAAAACATACCAAACAAGCTGATCTAGATATATATAAATGCAAATAGGGTACAAAATCGCATCCTCGTGTGGAATGCTGATGGCTGGTAGCCATAGTCTGATAGTCTAAAGACTCTAAACTTTAAAGCAAACTTAAAATAGCAAATTGTCTTTGTAAAACTATAAGCAAATACAAGTACAATATCAAAATAGTCCAACTCTACATCTTCCTCTTTCCCTTCCCAACAACTCTAGTAAATACTATTGGAGTGGGAGGGGGTCTAGCCCTAGAAGTCTGCTGTGGCTGTGCCTCCTCCCTCTGCACAACTGGTCGTGACTGGACCTCCATCCTGGATGTAGATGGTGCTGATGGTGGCAATGACTCATCATCTGAATCCTCCTCAGTGTCCTTATCCTCAATGTCATCCAATCCCGTTGCGAATCCACCCTCCTTCATGGCTTGCCTCTCCAAATCGTAGATCTCATCCTCTGTGAACAAGGGAGGCTGCTTCTGTGATGTCCAATCGCAGTAATGATCTATGTCATCTAAATCAAGTGGACCAGTTGGTGTTCCCTCTGCCTTTGATATGCACAATCGAAGGTTATATTGCACAAAGACAAGGTCATTGAGGCGTTTTTGTGATAACTTGTTTCTCTTCTTTGTGTGAATGGCCTCGAACAAGCTCCAATTGTGCTCGCAACTGGATGAACTACAAGGCTGGCATAAGATTCAGAGGGCAAGTCCTTGCAGATTTGGGGCATTTCCACCCCAATTTCGGCACCAAGCATTTGCAAAATAAAATATTAAAGAGTTAGAAAGCAAGTTGAAAACATATTTAGTAACATAGTTTATATCAACTTATCATGCATGTGAAAGACTCCAAAAATTCAAATATTGTACTTGGGGTTTGAAAGTTTCTTCCTCTCTTTGCGACATCCGAAGAGAATAGCTTGCCCATTGCATTCTGGTACACTTCCAATTCGGCCACAATGAGGTCTCTCACCTGAACATCGGGTTATTATCCTCTGCATGCATTCAATTAGGCCCTCCATGACCTCTCCATTCAGATACGAGTAGGATGGAGAGAAGCGAAAACGAGGGTTGAGGAAGTACCCCGCTGCATGAATGGGTTGATGGAGCTGATTGTTCCACCTCTTATCAATAATTTTACCATATGGGGTCATATTTGAGGCTGTCCCCCATGTACAAAATTTCCGATAGCCTCTTTGGCCCTATCCATGGCCTCATAAAGATACCCCATTGGGGTTTGATCCCCCTCTATCAAGCGGAGAACTCTAACCAAGGCCTCCAACACCTACAATTGAAAAGTAGAAAAAGATTATTATTAAACATTAGAGACTAGAGTTACAAATTAATAATGAAAGACTTGATTCTTGAATGCAAACAAATTAAATATTCAATTGTTGAAGTTTGCAAGTTACTTTCACAATTTCTGTAGCACTTTGTGCAAATTGGTTGTTGAAGAGAATGCATGCAACACTCTATCCATCAGGCTTCTTTGAATAACTTGAGTCTAGCCATGCTTGACTCACAAAAATTTGCTTCAAAGCGCTCAAAGAAGTAATAATACTTTGCAACGTTAAGAAAATTGTTGCAAACCTTATGACTCCCGCTTTAACCAACTCCTTCCCTTGGGTGTGTTCTCTCATCAAGCAGAGAACCCAAGGGTGATTGTAAATGTATTTTGTTATCTTTCTTGCATCCTCTGCAACTAGTCTCACCCAATCTAATTTTCCTATGTCCTCCAAAAGAAGGTCAAGGACATGTGCTGCACAAGGAGACCAAAAAAGTGTACCATATTTTTCTTGGAGGATCTTACTCGCTGCCACATAATTCGTTGCATTTTCGGTTATGATTTGCACACCATTCTCAATCCCCACCTCCATCACAACTTGCTCTAACATTAGAGCCAAAGTTTCAGTTATCTTTACCTTGTCAGAGGCATCCAAGGATTTCCATCTGTCCATCCATCTGAAAGATTGGTGCAACCAAAATGTTTCCATTGTAATTTTTAGTCTTCTACCACATCTTTGGCCCTAGTAACTCCATCTTTGAGCAACCTACAAGCACAGAGTAAAATTAATGTTAAGTACACAATTTTGATTAAAATAATAACTTACATTCAACAAAAATAAGTAAAAGTTGTAAAACTGTAAAACATTTAAAAATTAAAACAAGTGAACTAACCTCCCACTCAACTCTGAAGGAGAAGGCGCCTTGTAGCCCTTTCCCGCGACAGTACATCTTGTCACAAAATTCAGCCTATAGGGACTTGCGACAACATTGAAGGGGATGTTGTTGAAATACCAAAAATCGGAACATTGAATGTCAACTTGTTGATGCACATCACTATTCCACCCAGTAGCCTCCAATGACGGCTGTGCTCCAGGTGTGTTTTTGTGCACAAAATAACTATCTATAGAAGATTTCTGTGGCAGAGATGGTGGTAGTCTACTAGAACCAGCATAATGGGTGGACGAGGGGATGGTAGATTTGCGGATATGTGGGCCACGAAGAGAGCCCACTATGCCCTCAAGTGCTGCTTTTTCTTCTTCAAAGTTGACTACGATACATGAGCACAACCCACATTATTTCATTATGATCATTGTTTATCAAAATCCAAACTAGTAATGGTGATTAGAAAATAATAAATGATTCTTAAAAAGGAAACAGTGGGATACCTTGAGATTCAGAAATGGCTGCCCTCATGGCCAATTTTGCTCTTTTCCTTTGCAACTTTTTCTCTTCTCCGACAGAGAGTAAGGCATTCATCTCTCTCTTTATTTCTTCCATGGTAGCCTCACAAACCCTTGTATCATGCTTTGTGATCCCTCCAAGGTGGTATTTCAAACGAGATATGCCTCCACTAATTAGTTTTTCACATTTTATGCATATCACAGTATTATATTTAGGTCCTTCAAAGCAATATTTCCATGCCTTGTCTCTATCCTCTTTAGGACGCGTGCTTACATATCCAGATGGACATGCTTCTACTGGGGTATTGGCAAACCCTATGGTTGACCCAGTTGTAGAGCTATCCCTATTTGCCATTTTAATGAAATATCAACCTACACATACAAATGGAAGGCACAAATTTAGAAATTTAATAAAAAAAATTTAGAAACAAACTGAATTAGTTTAAAACTTTAAATAAGTTTAAACATAGCTGAAACTTGAAAGAAAAAAACAAAAAAAGTGTTAGGTTAGGAAATTTTAAAGAAAATATGAAATTATTGAGAAAACAATGAATTTTTTGCAAAAAATGCTAAAAAATGGGGTTAGATCTTGTTCATTACACTCTAAAATGAGTTAGAGTACATTGGAAATAGTATTAGAGTTTGTAAAAATTTAGATGCAACTATGACAAGACAAAATGATTTAAAAATAAAAAGATTTTTGAAAACTTACTTGTGAATCCAAATTTGCCGTTATAGTTTTGACCTTTTGTGGGCCGTCACTGTCTATATGCGTACTGCGACCGATAAGTTCATGGCTTATCGCGATAAGTTAGCAAATTATCGGCGATAAGTTTCAAAAATCTCTGCGATATTTTTCGCGCGAAAATAATGTAATTTCGCGCCACGGAAAACTTCTCGCAATAAGCATACTTATCGCCTATAAGTTTGCGCTATTTTAATCTATGGTAGCAACACTATTCATTCCACCTTCAATTTGCATCATATCTTCTTTATTTGAACCAAAACTTCACATTAAGTGCAATGGTGAATTCAGATGTAAATCCACCTCTTAAGGAAGGAATGGGTTTTTGGCCAAACCTTCTCTGTTCCATGGGATTTCGTCCTTAGAACAATCCAGTCACTGATTTCCAACAACAATGGAGAAACAACTTCAATAAAATATTCTCTTAACAAATCTCAAATGAAAGGATAGCCTTGCTTAGATAGCTTCTTACGTCGGTGAATGCTTGTACTTTTAGCAATGTGGGATAAAACATTCTTTACTTTTAATTCCTCCTTGTGAAGTAGCTTCTCAAACAAACTGGAGAGCTTTAATTACTAAAGTGACTCTATATTGTCATTTTATAAAGTCTCTTTATGAAAATGACTTTTTAACCCCATTTATGTCATCATATCATAAAGTCATTTAATATTATTAAAGTTAAACTTGTTTTAACTTTAATAATTTAACTTAAATCATTAAACCCTTGATAATTACCAATATCAACACATGAGAATAATCATCCACTTTCCGAATATAGATATAATGCCAATTGATCACCTTGGTGACTTACTATAAATAGTAAGTATGGGCAAAACATCCAAGCGGCTTACTAAAAATAGTAAGTGTGAATCAAAGTGTCCTGAATGATCCCCAGAAGGCACACCACAAATAAAATAGGATGTTGAGCTGAATAATATTGAAATTATTGATATTTTCCTTGCATAGATCTGAAAATATCCACATGGTATCAGAGCCTAGGTAGAGGAAAGATCTTATTTAGATTTTAGGAAAACAGTCTCAAACTTGTAAGACTTGAAACATGGAAAATTCAGCCCTATATTCAGCCTTGTCTACCCAAACTTCTAATAAATACTCTTGGGTTATTGATAGCGAGGCTTCAATGCATATCACTGGGTTCCGGGAAAACTTTGATTAATTTTCAGAAAACATTAAGGAAGAAGTTACCATAGGAGATGATACTTCTTATCCAATTATGGGCTTTGGGGATTGCAACATTCAAATGAAGTCCAACATATCCTTACAACTCTCTGAAGTCCTATATGTTCTGGGCATAAAGAGAAATCTAGTTTCAATATCAGCACTTGAGGATAAGGGTTATAAAATTGCATTCATGGATGGGAAAGTTTTGGCTTGGACCAAAAATTCAACCTTGAAACAAGCCTATACCATAGGACTAAGACATGAATGTCTTTATAGACTTGATACTATTTCATCTCAAGCTCTCATGGTTGAATCAATTGACTCGTGATTTGTGGCATAGGAGGTTAGGGCATCTAAATTTCCAAACATTGTCTTCTATGGATAAATTTGTCGTAGGGTTCCCTCACTTATCTCCTAGACATGAAGGTGTATGCAAAGGATGTGCATTAGGAAAAAATATCAAATCCTCCTTTCCTAGTAGTGAAAGCAAGACTAAGGAAATATTGGAGATAGTACATTCTGACCTTTGTGGACCCATGTCCGTACCATCCATTGGTGGATATCTTTATTACATCATCTTTGTAGATGACTTTTCTAGAAAGACTTGGATATATTTCCTAAAGAACAAAGAATCTATCGATGTTCTCAACAAATTCAAAGAGTTCAAAGCTCTAATAGAGAATCTTACAAACAAGAGGATAAAGATTCTTAGAACAGATAATGATGGAGAATACATTTCTGAAACCTTTAGCACCTTCTGTGTAGAATCAAGAATTAAGAGAGAGTTTACTGTTCCTTACAACCCTCAACAAAATGGGATAGCTGAAAGGAAAAATAGGACCATAGTTGAAGCAACAAGGGCTATGCTACATGATCAAAATCTTCATACTTCACTATGGTCTGAGGCATCCAACAGTGCGGTTTACATTCAAAATAGATGTGCTCATTCAACTTTGAACAATAAGACTCCCGAATAGGCATTTAGTGGAAACAAACCTGATGTGAGTCATCTTAGGATATTTGGTTGTCTTTCACATCCCAAAAGGAAAGAGAACCAAATTGGAACCCTCAGGAAAGAAGAGAATATTTGTGGGATATAGTGAATCTGCCAAGGCCTACAGGATCTATGTTCCGAGGCAAAGGCATATTGAGTTGAGTAGAGATGTTATATTCAAAGAAGACCTTGCATTCTCGACCTCTAAGGATATAGCATGTGATGACCTATTTCAATCCAACCCTTCTGAGAATCAGAGGGAGTATCATGATGTTATTGAATATGATCCAATAACTATAAGTGAACCTAGCACTTCCATCTACAAGAAAAGACCATTGTGGGCCACTAAAATGTTCGAAGATGCAAACAACTATGCAACTCCTGCTGGAACTTTCAGAGAAAGTAAAAGACCTAAAAGGTATACTAACTATGTTGCATTCATGAGTGAGATTATAGATTCCGAGCCTTCCTCTGTTTGTGAAGCACTTAAAATACGGGCATGGAAAGATGCAATGACAAAAGAATACAAATCTATAATGAAAAATGATGTGTGGGATATTGTTCCTAGACCTAAGAACAAATCCGTGGTATCATCAAAATGGATATTCAAAATCAAACATGCTGCGGATGGTAGTATTGAGAAACATAAAGCCAGATTCGTAGCCAGGGGGTTCACTCAAAAGGAAGGTATAGACTATGAGGAGACTTTTGTTCCTGTTGCTCGACATTCCTCAGTTAGGGCAATTATTGCCATTGTAGCTTCCAAAGGTTGGAAGATCCATCAAATGGATGTTAAAATTGCATTTCTAAATGGAGAAATTGAAGAGGAAGTGTATATAGAGCAACTTGAAGGATTTGTCACAAAAGATCAACAATCATGTGTGTAAGCTTAAGAAAGCTTTGTATGGGCTCAAACAAGCTCCTCGAGCTTGGTATGAAAGGATTGATCGTTATCTTCAAAATCTGGGATTTTCAAAGAACGATGCATATCCTAATCTCTATTTCAAGATATCAAATGGAGATTTACTGATATTGGTGCTATACGTAGATGATCTCCTAATCACAGGAGAAGAATACCTTATAGCAGACTGCAAGCAAGACCTTGCAAAGGAATTTGAAATGAAGGATCTAGGCCTTCTTCATTATTTTGTTGGTTTAGAAGTGTGGCAACAATCTCATGGAATTATTGTGAATCAAGGGAAATATACTGTTGATATTTTAAAGAGATTTGGAATGATGGATTGTAAACCAATGTCCACACCTATGGAAACCAATCTTGCCAAGTTGAGAGAAGCTATGGCTAATTCTGAGTCTGCAGATGCTAGTTTATATAGACAGATCATTGGATCTGTTATGTATGTAGTTAACACTAGACCTGATATCTGTTATGCTGTAAATGCTCTAAGTCAATTTATGGTAGAACCTAAACAATTGCATATGAGTGCAGCTGAGCATATTTTAAGATATCTTCGTGGGACCATTGAGTATGGTCTACTATACAAAAATGTAAAACTAGAACTTCATGGTTTTACAGACTCTGATTGGGCAGGATGCATTATAGACCGGAAGAGTACATTTGGATGTTGTTTTAGT
This sequence comes from Thuja plicata, assembly GCA_018584345.1. Lineage (NCBI taxonomy): Eukaryota > Viridiplantae > Streptophyta > Pinopsida > Cupressales > Cupressaceae > Thuja > Thuja plicata. Next base: position 516,743 of record MU224824.1, read on the forward strand.
TTGGGATCAACTATGATTTCTTGGTTCACCAAGAAACAGAATTCTGTTGCTCAGAGTTCAACAGAAGTAGAGTATATTGCAGCTTCTCTCGGGGCTCGAGAAGCCATTTGGTTAAGGAAACTCATTGTGGGACTGTTTGGACAAACCATGGAACCTACTGTTATTTATTGTGATAATCAGAGTTGCATTAAACTTGCTATTAACCCCGTGTTCCATAATAGGTCCAAACATATTGAGATTCCTTATCACTATGTCAGGGATATGGTGGAAAGAAAGGCCATTCAATTAGAATATGTATGTACTGATGAACAAACTGCAGATATTCTTACCGAACCCATAGCAAGGAACAAAATTGAACATTTCAGGAATAAACTTGGCATGGTGAAAATATGAGTTTGTCGTACTAACATTTCTTTTATGTTTTATGAATTCATATCTCTTTGTGGCAAAGGTTATATGAATTCATTCTTTTATGCTTAGATTTATATGTGGATTGTAGCAGTTCACATTTATATGTTTATTGAATATCATGGACTTGATATTCGTTGCATATCATGGATTTGATATCCTTTGAGTCTTGGAGACTCGTGGATCAGGGATCCACATTTGAGTATTGGTGACGTCATGAACTTGATGTCGGGAGACCATTACTCTGAGCATTTGGTGAATATCATGGACTTGATATTCGTTAGGGCAATGCTCTTGATATCATGGATTTGATATCTATTGAGTCAAGGCGACTCGTGAATAATTAACATCATGGACTTGATGTTACATTGAATATCATGGATTTGATATTCCTGTATATTTGAGAATTTGGTGGCTTGATGTTATCATGAATATCATGGACTTGATAGTCTTGTGGATCTGATCAATCCACGAACATGAAGGATAACATCATGGAACTAAATGATGATATACATATGGACTTATGTTTTCATCTTATTTGGTAGATAGGGATCTAACTTCATAGATGTGGAATCTATGACGTCTCAGGATAAGGTATCCGAGATGGTTATGTTTTGTTACCACTATCAAGGATGATAGTCAGATTAAAAGGGTGTGCCTATAGATGGGATCTACAGGTTGATCTTATCCTCAAGCCTAAGAGGGAGTGTTAACATTATAGCTATGTTACCCCGAGGTTTCCGAGACGGATTTTTTTTCTCGGAGCAGGGGACGACAGTGGGAACAACTATATAAAAAATAGGGAAAATTTTAAATATATAGGGAAATTTTAAATATTCATATAAAAACATGGATAACATATACTTATATAAATTATAGAACCTTAACATATAATGTTTGTGTTAAATAATTTAACTTTAGAGTTCACATGAGAGTGGAAATCAAACAAATTATCAAAATTGAAACATTAATTCTATGGGACAGCCAAGGGAAAGGTTTCCAAAAGTTTCCGAGTTTTCAGGACGTCCCGGAAACGGGGACGGGTCAATTTTCGCCGGAAACACGTCCCCGAGTAACATAGCATTATAACCTTTACGGCTAAGATAAACTCGGGCATTTGAAGATAATAATAAATTGCTATTTATTATCACCCTTGCAATATATACATGTGCGATTTTATAATAATAACTAAGGCATTATTATTATAAAATAAACAAATAAAATAATTAACTAAAAGGGCCCAAGTCGGCCATCTCTTGGAGGGACATATATATTCAAGTTTGATTCTTGGAGAAGAACACACCAAAAACATAATGTTTGTTTTTAGTGTGTTCTTCTCCAAGAATCAAACTTGAATATATATGTGCCTTGGTAATTAACT
>MU224824.1:532866-545931 GCA_018584345.1 Thuja plicata
ATATTCATTCAATTATATATAAAATATGCAATGTAAAGATTCATGAAATATATGTAATTTATCATTAAATTATTCTTTACATCTATTGCACAAAATTAAGTGTTCTATTTAGGTTTATTAACTTAGTATTAATTTTATAATAAAAAATGGAATAATTTGTTGTGCTCTAAATAATGGTTCCAGATACCATATAGAATGAATGTTAAATTCATTAGAGATGGGATCCCGGAAATAATGTTATTGGATACCATAGAGAATGAATATTTTATTCATTTGAAATGGGATTCCGATATTTGTAGGGGGGCTAGAGGAGATTGTCATGGTTTCCCTAGTCTCGGGGTATGTGCCCAAAAAGGCAGATTTGCATACTATAAAATGAATTCTATATTCATTAGAGATGGATTCCTATCTGAAAAGGGGGGCTAGAGGAGATTGTCATGATTTCCCTAGTCTCGGGGTATATGCCCAAAAAGGCAGGTTTGGATACCATATAAAATGAATTCTATATTCGTTAGAGATGGATTCCTATCTGAAGGGGGTTAGAGGAAATTATTATAGTCTCCCTAGTCTCAAGATTATTATAATCTGATATAGGCAGTATATATACTGATAGTCAGTCATATGCATATGCGTAGGCTTGGATAATGGTGTCCGTATCCAAGAGAACCTAGGAACAGTGTCTGTATCCAAGAAGAATCTCGGCTTATAGCAAGAGGAATCAAGACTTCCCGTGGTGAAGAAAATCTAGTTCTTGCTACCCAATCAATCAACAGTGATCATTGGAAGCAAAACAACTTCAGGAGGAACAATGACTTCAGATCTCATAATGCTAGCAGCTCAACGAAGAAGCCAAGGGGTCTCTTGAATGTCCGATGCTTCAGATGCGACAAATTTGGTCACTATGCCAAGGATTGTCAAGCTAAACTCAATTAGCAAGAGGCTAACCTAAGTGAAGTTGTCAACAACGAAGATAAGGAGGATTTTCTCTTTTAGTACTTGTTTTGATAGTGATAATTGTTCAATAAATAGTGTAGAGTTAATTTTTTCAGAATTTTATGTTAAATCTAACAATAGGGGTAAGGACATTTTTGTACGAGCAGAGATCAAGAGGGAGTTACATACTTTCTACAACATTCGAGTTTGGTATATTCTGATTTATGTGGTAATAAGTTGGTTACTCTCTTGTTTCAGAGTATTGGCATGGAATTTTCTTAGGTCAAGAAATCTTGAATCAATTTGAAATATTGGATTGTGTTCACAACTATGTTGGATTATGTTAAATTGTGGAAAGGTTGAGTATATGTTTTCGTAACTCTAATTTGGTAGATACATCTGAGTACAGGAAATTGATCGGATCTTCAGTTCCATTGAGTGCTGCTGAAGCAGGGTATATTGCTTCTTGTACTACTTCAAGAGAAGCTATTTGGTTTGGAATTACTCACTCGAGGGAAGTTTGAGTGCTTTGGGAGAAGCTTGAAGTGGTCTCAGTTTCATCTTGTTTATGTTCTTGTTTGTACCACCCTCTGCGGGCAATGCAAGGTGATGTTGTAATTGAAGTCCACCCTCTGCGGGCAATGCAAGGTGGCAATGTAATTAATTTTTAAGACCACCCTCTGCGGGCAATGTAAGGTGGCAAAGTTTTTTATCACCCTCTACGGGCAATGCAAGGTGATCCTTTTTGAGGCTTGTCCTCTTCCACCCTCTGCGGGCAATGTAAGGTGGATCCATCCTTTGCGAGTAGGCATGATGGAAAGGTATGGTAAGGACTAGAATACTCCCTAGCTAAGGAGTGTTAATGTTTTGTAGCTAGTTCGTATTCTAGCTTAAAATGATCTATATCGGTTAAGTTTATATATTCAATTTAAACTTAATATAAATAAAGGGCTGGGCCCTCACCTTAGAGATAGACGTTTCGATATAGGGCTGGGCCCTCACCTTAGAGATAGACGTTTTGATATAGGGCTGGGCCCTATCAAATTAAAATGTATATGGTTAAAACGTTTTGCCTTGCAAAATGTGTGGTCTATCCTAGACTAATTTTGGCGCCAAACATATTTTAAATAATAGAGGTTTCCCAGGGTAAAATTACTGTCAGTCTTACTGTTCTTTATTTTGTTAATTATCTAAAGTCTCAGATCTGATCACTAAAATTAACAGAGCGCACCAGCCTCAAACATATTATGTGTTGAAACAACTATAGAGAGTTATATAAAGATATTTGCCCCTCACAATGAACCAACAATACACAAATATAATACTGAATGTTAACATACATTTTCAAAATGTTTGGTCACTAGATCTTACACATTTGTATCCTCCAATTTTGGTGGTTCACAATTTTAAGGAATCTTCTAATAAAGTTCATACATACAGACATACACACATACACACATGCATGCATACAAGTATATATGTAACTTAAAATGGAAGAAATTTTGCAATATGTGAGCCATTGATAAATGCCAAATTGGTATGAATCAGCAATCGACCAATTGGTATGAAATTACATTTACATTAATCTCATACCAATTGGCCGATTTCTGATTGCCTATTAATTGAGATTCAATTCCATGGCTGGAGAATACCATGTATATAGGTCAATTGATGTTGCTTCATTGTGTGTATAAGAGAATCGATGGTTGAGATTTAGTTAGATGTTTCTTTGGAATTTTGGCCCTTTGTGCTGACCTTAATGTCATTTGATGCGTCGGTTTCTATGGAGAAGTTTTTTTTTTTAAATTCTATCTATTCTTGATTTGGTTGGGGAGAGAAAGGCAGGTCGTGCTCATTTAGTTCTCCGTTTGAACAGTTAACACTTCTACCTTCCATCGAAGTCGCCTGTGGCTTTGGTGTGATCTTAGCCACTGTATCTTGCATAATGGATTTCTCCAAAATGATTGACGAGTTTGTAGAGATAAACTCGTCAATGTTGCCTCCATGAACCACCTCGTTAGCTAAATGTGTGAACCAACTGAAGGGATTGAACTTAAATTTAAATTGTCTTTTGGAGAAGCTTGCAAAGAGGCCATTACCTTGGGAGTTTGGTGGAATGACATAGTGTTGGTGCTCTACCCTAATCCACCAAGTGGGCTTCCCCTTTGGGGTGTGAGTACCATCCTTATGAATTTGCAGCTTTGACATTGGTAAGCGAATTGATATGTTGAGAAATGGTTCCTGCACCTAAATGCAATTTGCTCATAATCTACAGGTCTCCTCAAACATCTTTTACCTTATGCAAATTTTTTTGCAAGAAAACTTTTGGATAAATCCATTTCAACACAAACATGTGCAAGTGAAGCTTTCATAGTTGATTGTTTCTTTTGAAGTATACTGGTATTTACCTAATCTAGTACATATGGCCTGAAAACACTCTCGTTCTCAAAATTGCAGTGGTAAATATGGTAGCCACACCCAAAAATAAAAGAGGGAAACCAAAGTTTCATGCATAAGAAATCACCTTGAAAAATCTAGGGACCATTTTCAAATACCAACTCCTTGTCTTCAAGAGAGTTGAATTCAAGAATGAAACCCTTTTGCACAAGGGTAGATGCCAACTTCTTCTTTCATATATTCTTTTCTGTTTTTTGATATCCAAGAGTGTAGATTACATAACCACGTCTAAATTTTTGTGAATATGCAAATAAGGGCATGTTTCTCCAAAAAACTATCTTGGTCACAAACGAGTACCTACAAGCGAACTTCAGGAATAATATTTGAATGTTGAACCGAAAATAGGGAGCCATGATGATAGTGTGTGCCTTGATCAGGAGGAGAGATCTCTGATGTAGATTTCGATAGTCATGAATGCTCGCCCCCATAGTTCGATTTTGATTTTTTTCGACTATAGGAATCTGGTTGCGGCCCCTATAAAGTGCAGTGTGTAATGTAAACTTTTTAATGTGTCTGGTGATGTTGGTGTGACATGCCCTTCGGTACCACATGGTCTGGGGGGAGATTGGAGCTCATGATTTCGTGCCCAACACAAGAAGCTTTAACAAATTAAGCTAGGCCCCCAGCCCATAGTTCGAATATTATAATAATAATTAACAAATTTAAATATTTAAATAAAATTTCTAAAAATCATAATTTTTTAAATTTATTATAATTTATTTTAGTATGGTCTAGCAAATTATTAATTTAAGAGTTTTTATTTAGTACATTTAAATTATTTGGATTTGATTTTAGAATTAATTTATTAAATTGTATAATTATATTTCAAAAAATAATAAGATGATAATTTTAAGATATAATTTCAAAATCTTATGTGATGTTCAAAAATATTTAAAATACACGTGAAGTTTTTATTCTTTATTTGATTAGAAAACATATGTGATAGTAATTGGGCAATATTTTTAATGTGAGTTTTAAGAATTAATATGTAATTGTTAAAATATTAAATACTAAATGTTTTTATTTGTCTTCTAAATCGAGCAGATTATAATTCAATGGCTCCTAAAGAATCAAAAGTTGACGGATGTTAACATTCAATGGTGCTATTCTCAAATCTAACTTGTGTAAGCATCCTTTTACTGAATCAATAGCAAGGGTGATGGGCCACTTGCTTGGCTTTATAGGGAGTTTGAGAGGGGGTGCCTACTCCATGTAATCGAGTGACTCTAGAAATTAGAGTTGCTCTAGAGAAAGAACGTTCCTCTTCAATTGTAGGAAAGAAAGAATCAGCACAAAAGAAACAAAATCCAGGAGGTTGTGTCTAAATTTTTGACATATTTTGTGTCTTCCATTTCTACTATGACCAAGGCCTTGGCATGTGGATTGATAAGGGTGGAAGACTAATCAATTTGTTGAAAGTAGTGGAAAATCATTTGAAGGATGCATTAGCGGATTTGTTTTGCTCAAGTGCTAGTCCATTTAGTGTAGCTACGGAACCACATTTCTAGAATGCAATTAAGAAAGTTACAAAGTTTGACAAAGGGTACACACCTCCCTGTTTAGAGGCTTTTAAGACAACCCTTTTACAGAGATTAAAAGATAGAATGGTTGAAAAATCAGTTGGAATCAAAGCTTCTTGGAAGGCTATAGGTTGCGTTGTATTGAGTGAAGGATAGTCAAGGCTATTGATTAATACTTTGGTGGCTTGTGCTTATGGTTCTACGTCTTTGAAGGTGATTGACACTATGAACCATAAGAGTACTTTAGAATATATTTTAAACTAATAGATCAAGCCATTCTTGATGTAGGTGTGGAGAATGAGGTTTAAGTAGTAATTGGTAGTGTGGCAAATTGTGATGGGGGTTGGGAACTTGATTGTAGAGAAGTATCCACAAGTATATTGGATCCCATGTGTAGCCTATTGTCTAGATTTGTTATTTCATGACTTGGCTAAATTCACTTGGGTACTTGAAGCAATTCAGAAAGGGAAAACATTTTTTTATAAGAAATCATGGTCTCACAATAAATCTATTATAAGCAACATACTTCTAGGGAGATGTTGAGGCCTCGTGAATCGAGATTTGTTTCATATTATATCACTTTAAGAGAAAATATTTCTAAGATCTGTTATTTGTTCAAGGAATGGGGTATTATTTTTTTTCAATTGTCTTAAGGGGAAGATTGTATTGGAAGTTATATTTGAAAATAGTTTTTGGCAAGTGCAACAAAAGCTTCAAATGTGTGTGGATCAATTGTTGATGTGCTTCATATGGTTCATGATGACAACCTTTGTGTTGGCATGATTTATGAGATCATGGACCATTGCAAGGAAATTGTTCAGAAAACACTTAATAATATAGAAGTAGATTATATGGAGATATGGGTTACAATTGATTCTAGATGGAAAATGATGCATGCAATTTTACATGCAGCAACTTGTTATTTGGAGCCTAAGCTATTTCACTTTGATAGACAAAGTGATTGTGAAGTTATAACAAGGTTTTATGAAGCCATTGAGAAGTTTGAACTAGATCCAACACCTAGAAGCCTAATAAAAAACCAGTGCTAGATACAAGACAATAGAAGGGATGTTTAGAATGTCAAACAAATGTGACATCAAAAGTTGATATCTTTGGGATGATAGATGACTTATGGACCACAGGCTCTTGAAATTTAATGCTTTGCTATTCAAACTCGAGTCAAGGAGCATGTTCATTAGCTTACGAAAGGAATGAAGTTGTTTTGATCACTAAGAAAATTGGGGGATCTTGTTTACATTCGTAGTAATTTACAATTGTGTATGAACAGATTAGTAAGAGGCTCCACCTCTTCACAACACCAAATTTTAGAAGATATAGGAATCATAGATGAGCTTGAATTTTGTGATGACCTATTGAGTTGTGCGTCTAGTGACAATGATACTACAACTCAGCCATGTGCTTTGGACAACCCAACACTTTTTTGATGTAGAGGCTTGACTCTTGTCATTTTTTTTGACAAAATCACATCTTTGCAATTATGATTCATCATTTCATATGTTTCTTATAGTTTAACTTTGATAAGTTTATAATGGGTTATAAATGTAGCATCATTTTATATTATTTTCAGTGAAACATGGGGACACGTTCCTCCTCGCCCTGAGCTCCCCGTTTCCAAGACAGCGACACTGCAATTTTGCTATTTTACCAATTTGCCAAAGTTTCATTTGAAATCTAATTCTTATACATCTTTTCATAACTAGTTTTTCAAGTACTATATGTATTTCAGTACTGCCCCCTGCCACCATCCCCGAGCTTAGGCCCTTTGTCCCCCCAACCCCCTGTCCTGAAACTTGGCGGAACATTGATTATTTTCAAATCTGTTTGACAATGTCTACCTATATTGACGACTTTGTAGATTTTTTTCTTTTATTTAAAAAAAAATTCAAATTATATCAGTGAATTGGCTCATGATTTTTATTCTAACTATATCTCACTGCCAAACTTTAATTCAATTTTGTTTTTGAACTTGAACATGAACACAAATGTTGTGACTGTGTGGAAGAGTGATAGTATGTGGACAAGAAATGTACATCAGAGTAGAGTGGCACCAAAAGAAATGTTTTGAAAATGTCTTGGGTTTGTCTAATGACATACCTACTCATAGAGGACAACTTAGAGCACAAAGCACGATTGCTCGTTTAACATTATGACCTCGTATTGTTGTTACATCTAAACAACATATCACTAGAAGAAGTAAGAGAGAGAAGAAATGAATCTATAGAGAATATAATTCTACAGTCTTCTTATCAATTCAACCTCTACAACCCTCAAATATACCTTGGGGCATCAGTTCTCAAGATACAAGAGTGTAATCTTGTTGAATGTTGTGTTTGGTGCATTATAGAGGGCTTTTTAGTATTTACCCAAGATTTTTATTGCTTTAATATATTGGTAAAATTGCAAAGTTTTTTTGGTATTTTACAAGAAAATATATATTTACAAATGCTAAATAGCAAATACTATAAAAAACTACTAATATAAACCAGAAAATTTCAAGGTTTCAAATTAGCGTTTGGCGTGCTAAAGTAAAGCATTAAAAAAACCTCTAGTTGGAACCTTAAACCACTTAAAGTTTCAATGTTTAGGTTTAAATTAGGAATTGATTTTAATAATTGAATCTGCCCTAGCCCAAATCTTTTAGGGTTTTAGGCAGAAAAACAACATAATGTTGAATAAAATTCTAAACCTAAACCTTGAAAAAGATTCAAGATTTAGGGTTAGGGTATGAAGACAATTAGGGTTAGGGTATAAAATCATGGATAGAAAACCCTGCGAGTACTTGCTGAGTTGTCGAGTACTCACAGGATTTTCAGCTGGGTGAGTGCTCTCCAGTTTAACTTGTGAGTTTTTGCAGACGAGTTGCAGAGGAAGCCGGATTTGAGACGAGAATTTGTCGGGTTTCATGCATTTCCGAGGTAGAAAGTCGTGATGTGGGATTGAAACATGCCAATGTGGATTAAAATGCATTGGGCCAGGTTAAAACATGAGTTATATTTCATGAGGAATTTTCTTATAGAAGCTTAAAACCCCACATTTGCCTCTCTAACAAGCCTTGGTTTTTGCCGAGTTGAAAATTTTGGACATGCCAGGTACTCTGAGTCCAAGTCTGTGAACTATGCATAAAACTATCTTATGATATTTTTAAAAACCCTAAAAACAGCATACTATTATTAAAAGAACAGTCTTAATGGTTTCATACAGTTTAATAAACCTAATCATAACCCTGAACCATGATTGTTTTTGGGCTTAGATTTATATCAAGGGCATAAGAATTCGTTTTAATTCTTGAATGCTTGCTGAAAACCACACCCCAAAACAATAAAAAATTAGATAGGTTTATAAGCAGAAAAAATAGAAAATTCAAAAGAATGAGCCAGAAATCAAAATTGAAAAAAAAAATAAAAAACTGATTTTTTTTCACACTATTGCCATAAATTGGTTATTATGATATATTGCAATATATTGACAATATTTTCTTTGAAATATCACCAGATGTTTGTGAAGAAATTGGGATACCTGCCAAGATTCGTTAGATTTTCTTGATATTTTCTTCTATGCTTTAGACACATAAGCTTCCCAGATGCTTAGAAGTATTGGCTACACAGATATCAAGAAGATGGATGGGGACAACAATAACAACTATTCCCATCTTTCCTTGCTTTTCAGCTACTGGGAAGAGTGTTCTTTTCCTTGCACAATTTCTCCTATGTGCTGGATGGATAAGAGGTTGTAAATTTAAAACTTAGGGGGATATATCAACAAGCATATCAGCACTAGTGTTAAATATATTTTTCAAACAAAGCAATCCCATGTTATTATGATGTTCAGAATCATGAAGGTTGTCTGGGCATAATAGATTGTGGGTAAGAGAGTTTGCTAAGAAAACTATGTTCAAAGCCTTTTCTCCTCAATATCAATGTTCAAGATTGTTTATCTACAAGACTGCAGACAGAGCAAAAAGGTAATGTTGACCATATTACCGTTTGTGTGCAAGTTTGCAACTCATCTAATAGATACAGTTTCAAATCATAATCGACAAGTTAAAAAATTTAAAATGTAATAATGAATTAGAATATAGACAGTATATAGTATCAAGTGTTTTTCTTATCTGTACACTTTTGTTATCTATTCTGTATTTTAGATACAAATACAAATAAATTTTCTTTATTCGAGATATAGGTTAATGGGTCCCATACATCACTATTGAAATATTTTTTGAGGTGCTCGTCATTAGATTATATGCATAGTTGTAAGGCTAGAGAGGATCCGAAGGCAAAAGATTGCCACTATTTCGTTTATCTGTCTAGGGATCTATAGAATTTATAGTCCTTAAATCACTTATTAGAACAATGTGCCTGACGGGTTATATCTTTCCTTTTGTTCTCAATCGTAAAGTGACTATCAGGAAAGTGAGTTTTAGCATCGTTGCAGCTCAAGGCTTCTATTTGTAACTTTGTCTTGTCAGCCTGCTTTTATGTCACCCATCAAAATCCTTTTCTACAGCATGTTACCTACATCAATTCTGTCTGTGTTTAATGGCAGATTAATTTCTCCTGTTATCTGCAGCTTAGATCACGTGTAGGAGCTGTACAAAGTATTTCACCATGCGTGAAGTTGGCAGTCTCCAGTTTACTAGATGATGGTATAGTCGTGGCATTTAATCTTGTAGAGATGTTCTAATTCTTATAGCAAATTTTTATTCAGCTGGGCCAAACCTGTTAAGATGAATCTTGATAGGCCCTTGTATTTACTAAAGAACTACCTGCTAGAAAAGCATTTAGTAATTTTTTTTGAGTGGAGCTACTGCTAAATGTTGGACATGCACTTTCTGAGGGAAGAATTTTTGCATTAACTCAAAATTGCTTCGTTGTACCTAGAGTGAGGTTGCCAGTACCTAGAATGAGGTTGCCACTACTTAGTGATGTGCTCTGGAGCTTGATTGACATTTGTGTGCTCAATCAGACACATGGTCCATTGCAATGCATAAAACTTTCTCACGTCAGATAGAATTAAACCTGCAAAATGATTGACCAAGTTGAATGGCAACATGTGCAAAATTTGATATTCTATGAACACTTTTCTTTGAATAGCGACCTTCTTGTCTGTGGATGTTCTCTGATGCATTTGACTGATGAAATGAATTAAGCTGGTATTTGTTCCTCTGTAATAGCAGTCTGGTATTTACGTTTTTGGCTTATAATAATTCGTTGTTTTTCAATTCATTTAGTCTCATGAGTCAGAGCTAATGAGGATATTTTCATGATAGTCTATTTGAGTTTGTTCTTATTGCTTAATTTTCGGCTGCTGCGTAGCAAGTATGCATTTATGATGTTAGGAGTGTGACCAGATAATATCAACTGTGTTTAGTAACCCTCACGTGTCTTATTATTTCAATTGTACTGAGAAGAGACTGCACATTTTGGGATACAGATTGGCAGCCTCAAAGAAGGTGGATAAACAGGATAAACTTCATTTTACAGCAAAGAGTGTTGATCTGTCTAAAGTAAAGATAAATTCTCCTTCTGAGGAGGGGTCATCTCTTCAAGCACAAGCTGATCCGGTATGCTTGTATTAGCTGTGTAAAACATTTTAAATATTTGGGTTTAGCCCATTCTTTTACCCTGTTATGAAAACATGGAGATTTATTGCTTCCTCATCATTGCAGGCCCTGTCGAGTAAACTCTTTGGTGCATTGCGACATCTTCGAACAATGATTGTGAATGAATCTGTGGGAAATGTCATGCCTTACCATATTTTGGGGTGTGTATTGTACAAAGACTGGGCAAATGATATTATATTCTTTAATATGCATGATGTTCACTCATGAATTGTTCGTACAGAATGATGTCTTCCATGTTTGAGATCACATCCTATTGCATTGCATTTAATCATTTATGAGCTGTTTTGAAAGTGCAATTTAAAGGTAAATTATCATCTATCTAGGAACATACAGATTCCATTGTTCCATGCAACTGATATAGGTTGTTTGTAAACCTCAAATGTAGAAATGCCACCTTGCAACAGATCAGTAGAAAGGTACCTAAGACAACAGAGGAATTGATGGAAATAAACGGTATTGGAAAGTAAGACCCCTGACTTAAGGCTAATGCTATTTCTCAACTTTTATTATCGTTGTACTTATGGCCTTTCCAAGGTTTCTGAAGTTTATTTCCTATAAACTGGCTAACCTTATAATATGCGTAATGACATCTGTGCAGGGTGAAGGTTATCAGATATGGTGCAAGAATACTTGAAACCATTTTATCTACAATTGAGGAATTTCAAAAGACACAAAAGAGTACAACTACCCTTTATACAAACATTACAAATGAGCATGTTACACCTTCAGCAAAGCGGAGACGAGAAACCGGTGGTGATTCCAGCGTACGTGCTATTGGGGATGATGATTTCATTCAAAATGAAATCTCAACAAAGAAAAGACAACTGAAAAAATTATCAGCTAAGATTAAGGAAGTTGCAGGTTCAGATATATCGGTCTCTTCTATCGGACAACAAAATGACGCTTCAGATTTTGGGCTGGTTGTTGAAGACATAGACCTGGATATGCAGGAAGGCTTTACTGTCACAAGTGAGCTTGATAATGTTGAATTGATGAACCAATGTCAGGATATACCGGATGGATTTAGTCTTACAACTGATCTCGATGACACAAATCAAAAGCAAAGCCAAAATGGTGCCAGAGTTTTACCTTTTTCAGTGAATTCAAAAAATGATAAATCCAATTCAAATGTTTGCAGCATGTTTGCTGAGTATGCTTTAAGGAAATTTCATAGATAGCCCCTCGTCATTATATTAATTGTATATCGCAGGGAAATATTTCCCTCCAATTTAAGCTTTTTTTCCTTGTATTACTTCTTGGTGGAGCTCTATTTGATGGGTTTGATGATAACGTCTGATTCAAAGAATGAATCAGATTGAATCACGCTCTTGAGCCTTGTAGTCATTTTTGACAAGTTTTTTTGAACTTCCTCGCACTTAAGGTTTAATTGATTGTAATTTTGCCCCCCTCCAAGCTGCAATGAGTGTGCCTTCCAATTATGAATGATAGAGCTGGCTAAAGCATGTTCGATCGATTAGGTCATAAGATTCTTAGCATCAATCTTATCACGATCTTTCTGTGGGATATTACATATCACTATAACTAGTTGTGAAGATACAATGACATCAATCACCATACTTGAATAAATTGTTTGGGAATCTAAACTATGCGCATTTGAACTTAAGCACGCATTTTGCTCCTTGATTACTGAAATGTTTTTGCATTTAATCGCCCATGAAATAAAAAATAGTGTCAAATGCTTGACTTTTTCGCTGAATCGTGTGACTCGTCCAATAGACCAGCAGCGAATTCAGTAACAGCATGTAAGAATATTGACAACTGACTTCTCTCCGTGTTTGCGAGGGGCAGCTCACGCGTGTTTGGGGATTGGTATCTTTGTGTTATTTTTTTATTAGAAAGCACAAAAGGAATAGAAAGCTACAAGGAAAAGAATATTATAAAAAGGTAAAAGAAGAAATCATAAGCAAACTAAATGTGCCGTGGAACACCTAGATAAAGAAAAAGGGGAAATATTGCAGTGAAATGTTTTTAATGATGTTCACGAGACTACCATTTTAAGGGACCAAAAAACAAGTTAGGTATCATACTGGGATTTCTCCAAATTGTTCCTTTTGTTGTGGATCCAGATTAGGAAGTTTGTTGTCTTGTGTAATCTTGCTTTTTCGAAAAGTTCCTTCATGCTGTTTGTTGGTTCCTTTTCTTGCTGATATGTAAATACCCTTCAAGGGTTCACTCTATTTATCCCTAACACTGATTCAGCATAGAATAGAACAACAGAAACAAGGTTTTGAAACCTTCTGCACTTTGAGTTCCACAAACTCGGGCGGGAATACCCTTAACAGCTTTTAGAATAATGAAATCACTGAATTATTCAAGCTAGTTACTGGTGGAATTACAGAAAATATTCACTGTAACTTTTACTGAAAAGACCAAAACTGAAAGTAAAGATTTTGATTTAAATGATTGACAGTCATCTCACTGAATCAAAAATAGACCAGTGCTCAATCCTAGGGTATGGAGTCATGTATAACTGATTTCAAAACATCATGATTA
>MU224824.1:588862-616341 GCA_018584345.1 Thuja plicata
ACAATGTATTGATCAAAACTATTACAGCTTACAACACACTTGCAATGCAAGTTCTTTCAGAAGATTTCAAAACCCTTGAAGACAAATCACGACAGCATAAAACGTTCCAACAATACACTCGCATCACAGCTCTTTGCAACCCTAAAAAATGCTTATATCACGCGCTTCACTTTTTAGGGCTACTCCCAAAGATAACCGTATCAGGGTTTTACCATTCTCTGAGAAAATAGGAAACCCGAACCCCACGATTGGGGAAGAGTGTACAGTACTCACATTTATCAATTGCCACATGTCTTCACCTATCATTGAATCTTCCTGACATAGCTCTTATGTGTCATAGGAATCCGTCATAACCATTTTAGCCATGATCTCCTTACACACAATTCAAGATGCCGACACATCAACATTATTTGCAAGAAATACATTCTACAAAACAAATAATAAGAATAGGAATTATCCAAGGTTGAGACACCTTATTCCTAACAGTTTTCTACCATTGTTTTAAACACTTTGAAATAGTCAAACATTTCACTCTTATTTCTAAATAAATCCACCCAAGGTATGATTCACTGCCTGAACAAGATTTTAGGAGTATGAATCTTTGGCATTGTTGTCAAAGAGGGAGAAGTAAGTGATCGATGATCATAGGAAGAAAGAAGTAAGTGATGAATACACAAGTGAAGGAGACTAAATGTAAGAGGGAGAATGTGATTGAAGGCAAATAGGAAGAACAAGCTAAGATGGAGCAAAGACTGTACAAAGAGATCAGAGTATACCATCATCAATTGATAGTGTTTCCATCAATGCCAAAGAGGGAGATTGTTAACCAATTGATGGTAATGATGATGAAGACCGAGTTCAGTAGAATACAAACAACTAGAATGGCTAGATAAGTTGTTATTTTTTTATTGATGTCAAACAATTGGTTTCTAGTTTATATTAAGTTTCCTTATTATTCGGAGAGGGACTTAATTGGGTAGATAATAAAGATTAGACCATGATAAGGTACTATTGGTATAATTGTTTCCTACTTAACATTTGATGTTTTTGAGTTGGTAAAGAAAAACATGTCAAGTCGATAAAGGGAACAAGACTAGTTACCGAGTAGCGATAAGTTTTTTTGGTAATGGGAAGTGTTAGTTGGTCGAGCAAAGAAAAGTCGGTCACTAAGCGAAGTTGACAACCGAGCAGAGGTCAATCACCTAGCAAGGTTGGTAACAGAGTGAAGTCAGATGCCGAGTGAAGACAGTCACCAAGTCACGGAGCACGGAATAGAGTTTGAACATAGATTGAATTCAAGGAGCAGAATGAATTTAATGTGAAGGCACGGAGATCAAGAAGATGCTAAGGACAAAGACAAAGTTTGTTACAAAGATCTACGGTCATGAAAAGTCAAGTTCAAAATTTGAGATGAGGATTAAGCGGCACAATTAAAGTTGTGAGTTTCGAGAAAAGTGCAAGTTCTGAGGCAAAGGTTAACCATTTAACCAAGTTGCAAATACATTGAATCAGTTCATAAGTGATGATATGATGACTGAGCGTGATTGAGAGAAAAACTAATCAATGAGATTAGGAGGAAAAATAGAGGCCTATATATTGATGAGTTTGTATGTTTATATAGAGATGCTGGCAAGTTAAAAAGTTGGAGTGCTACCGAGCAGAGTAGAGAAAGAGGTGGAGATCCAGTCTAGAGAAGAGACTGATGAGTTGTTGATGCTAGTAGTTTCAGAGAGCGCACAATGGATTTGATCAAACAAAAGATAGTTGCAGAATCACAGATCAATTTAGTACACTGTTTCTTACTAATCTTTGTAACAAAAAATCTCTTAACCGAGTGGACCTAATAAGTCTTTTTGTAAATCCTTGTGAAAGGTGACATTCTAGGATGAATGATAAAATCCCTCTCACCAGGCCACTCCTAACAGGGTTAAGATCTAAGGTAAATCCCCTAACATGGTCACATGTAACAAATGTGCATTGTAATATTTACCCAGATTGGCTCTTAACCGAGCATACTTTAGAAGAGTATTTCTTTTTGTGGGTGACAATTCCTACGGAGGTTTTTCCCAAATTGGGTTTCTTCATTAAATCTAGTGTTACATGTGATGCTTGATAACTATGGACGCCAGTTGCTCATGTTATATGTTGTTTATCAAGTTTGGGAAGTGTTTACAAGTTTCAGTTGTTGCTGCTATTTAAGTTACTGAGTTGAATCAGAGATTCAGTTTTAAAGTGTTAAGTTTCTATATTTTCTGATTCACCCTCCTCTTAGTAAACCATCATTTGGTAGGAAAAACCAACAATTGGTATCAGAGCTAATTCTCCAAGAAGATAAGTTTGAAGGTACTTGAGTTAAATATTCAAAGATGTTTATGAGGGAAGCACCAAAGTTGAATAGGAATAACTTCTCTACATGGAAGAATAGAATGAGGCTTCACATATCTGGTATTGGAGATTATGCACTGAATCATCTTGGCACTGAGTAATCACCTCCACTGTTTGGTCCTTTGACTCTTGAGCAGATAAGAGAAAGACAAGAACATACACAAGTGATGATTGAGATATCTTCTACTCTCACTGACCTAGAGTTCAATGATCTATAAGGTTGTGATACAACTAAGCAGATGTTGGATAAGCTTGCACTAGTTTATGGCGGAGATCAACATGTTTAGAAGGCTAAGGCTAAAAGCTTAAGAGGAAAGTTTGAATCAATGAGAATGAAAGAAGGAAAAAACATTATAGTATATAACACAAGACTAAAGGAGATTTCTATTGCTATTAGAAGTGCCGGTGGAACCATTGAAGAAGATGTTACAAGCAAGATGCTTGGAACACTGCTACCTATCTATGCCATCCGAGTGTCTTCTATTCAAGAACTAAGATCCATTCCACAGATGATTGTTACTTTGGATTCTACAATCGGTAAGCTAATTTCTTTTGAGCTGAATGATTTTGATAATAGTTTGTCTGCTACTTTTAATATTGAATCTACATTCAAATCATCTTTGACTATTGGAAAGTTTAGAGATTCTATATCTAGTGATGGTTATGCAAGTAGTGCTAGGGAAAGATTTCATGGTTGTAAGAGTGAGCTTGAAGAGCTATATGCTGAAGATGAAAAGAATGAAGCCGAGTTTGAAGTTTTATTAGCTAGGAGGCTACCGAGTGGTAGAGGCAAGTACATAGGTAAGCTACCTTTGAAGTGTTTTACATGCAATAAGATTGGTCACGTAGCTTCTAATTGTCCTGACAATATTGAGAAGAAAGATAACAGAGATAACAACAAGAGTGAGAACAAATTCAGAAGATTCAGAGACTTGAAGAACAAAGGAAAGAAATCATGCTACATTGCTGAAGGAGGATCATCTAATGATGACACTGATGATGAAGAAGAAGTTGTCTATGTTTCTATTAAAGATGAGTTTGATGAAGAAAGGCATGTTGAATAAAAATCCCTAATCTCACAAGTAAGTAAATTTGATACATGGATTATAGGCAGCGATTGCTCACACCATATGAATGGTGATATTGATAAGTTTATTACTTTGAAAGAGCATAATGGCGGTAATGTTAGATTTGGAATTGATGTCCCATATCCTATGAAGGGAAAAGGTTCTATAATTCTACTAAACAATACTAAATGTGATGATGTTTATTGGGTTGAAGGTTTGAAGTACAATTTGTTGAGTGTGGCACAGTTGAATAATACAGGTCACCGACTGTAATTTCAAAACAAGAAGGTTACAGTATTTGATCAGAAGGGAAGTCTGATTGCCACTGGAGGACAATCTAAAGGTAACTTATTCTACCTTGATAATTCCATAAAGAGTTGTCGGTTTTCTAAGACTGAAGATGTATGGTTATGGCACAAAAGGCTATGTCATGTTAACTTTGACAACTTAATCAAAGTAAGTAAGAAAAACAGAGTAAGATATCTACCGAGTCTAGAGAAACTTGAGAATGTAATGTGTAAGGGATGTTAAGTAGGTAAGATGACTAGATCGAGATTTACAAGAAAATATTATACTACACAAGGTATTTTGGAGTTAGTACACACCAACCTATGTGGTCCCATGAGAACACAAAGCTACTATGGAGATATATACTTCATATTGTTTTTTGATGATTATTTAAGAATGATGTCAGTTATGTTTCTAAAAGAAAAACCTGTTCCATTCCAAATGTTTAAGTGGTACAAGGCTAAAGTTGAAAAAGAGAGTGGGAGACAATAGAAATGTCTGATATCTGACAGAGGCGGAGAGTTTAAATCTGATGAATTTACACTCTTTTGCAATGAACAAGGTATAAAGAGGAAGATGTCTACACTGAGGACACTACAATAGAACAAAATAACTGAAAGAGGAAACATATCCATTGTGGACTGTGCTAGAACACTGATGATTGTGAATGGTATTTCTCAAACCTTCTGGAGAGAAGCAGTCAACACTGCTGCTTATACACTTAACCAAGTACAATTGAAGAAGGGAACTAACAAGACACCTTATGAGATCTGGTTTGGACACAAACTGAATGTAAGTTACTTCAAAGTATTTGGAAGTAGGTGTTATATTCTTAAAGATGCAAGATATGATAAGTTTAACTCTAAAGGAGATGAAGGAATATTCTTGGGATATTCTACTAAGAGCAAAACCTACAAATGTTTGAATAAGAATACTAACAAAATTGTAAAAAGTGCAAATGTGAGGATTGATGAATTTGTAGAGAAGAATGATGAAGACAACAAGAAGGAACCCAAGGATTATCAAAGATTTGTTTATGTACAAACCAAGATTCCTGACACCTTACCGAAAGCACAAACCGAGGAAGAAGATGAGAAGAGAGAGCTTCCACTGAATGATGAAAATGAAGAGATACCACCATCTACTGACTCTGTCTTGGAAAAGTATGTGAAGAGACACCACTCCCTGAGTAAAATCATTGGAGACAAGACTGCCATAGTTTTGACAAGAAGTAAGGTAAGAGACAATACATGTTTTATATCTGAATTTGAACTGAGAAAAGTGAAAGATGCCTTAGAAAGTGAAGATTGGATGAAATCAATGAAAGAAGAGATAGATCAAATTCAAAAGAATAATACATGGAATTTGGTATCAAGACCAAAAGATAAGAATGTAATTGGTACTAAGTGGATTTTCAGAAATAAGTTGAATGTGCATGGTAATGTAATTAGAAATAAAACAAGATTAGTTTGTAAGGGGTATGCACAAGAAGAAGGAATAGATTATGGTGAAACTTTTTCACCTATTGCTAGATTAGGAGTTAGAATTCTACTAGCATAAATGACTTATAAGGGATTCAAATTTTATCAAATGGATGTTAAGTCTGCATTTCTTAATGGTATTCTTGAAGAGGAAGTATATATTGAACAAGCACCCCGAGCATGGTATGAAAGATTACATTCATATCTAATCAAAATAGGATTTAAAAAAACTAGTGACAACAACAATGTGTATCTGAGATGTGATAGTACTAACAAAGTTTTAATTGCTGAGATATTTGTTGATGACATTGTCTTTGGAGGCAATAACACATTGTGCAGATTCTTTGCTGAGAAGATGAGAAAGGAGTTTGAAATGTATATGATTGGACAGATTAAATTCTTTCTTGGACTTCAAATTCAACAGGTAAATGATGGAATCTATATTAAACAATCAAAATATATAAAGGAGATCCTAAAGACCTTTGGTATGGATGAATCAAGACCGGTTGGAACACCGATGGTCACTGGCAGCAAGTTATCTAAAGAGGACGAGTCAAAAGAAGTCAACGAGACACTCTACCGATCCATGATTGGTAAGTTGCAATATGTAGTGCACAACATACATGATATTGCTCATGCAGTAGGGATTGTTGCAAGGTTTTCTTCTGATCCGAAGGAAACACATATGTCTGCAGTGAAGAGAATTTTAAGATATCTGAAAGGAACTAAAGATTTCAGCCTACTATACATGAAAGGAGGAGACTTTGACTCAAAAGTCTACACCGATGCTAATTGGGCTGGAAACATTGATGACATAAAGAGTACAAGTGGTAGAGCTTTCTTTCTAGGAGAAAGACTAGTTACATGGATAAGCAAGAAACAAAGTTGTATATCACAGTCTACTTTCAAGGCTAAGTATGTTGCTATAGCTATGAATTGTGCAAATATTGTATGGATCAAACAACTACTAGAAGGTATGCAAGAGGAGATCACCGATCCAATCACTATCTATTGTGACAACACAAGTGCTATAAACATATCAAAGAATCCGGTAATGCACTCAAAGACCAAGCACATGTCTATCAAGTATCATTACTTGAGAGAGCAAGTACAAGACAAGCATGTAATGTCGGAATATGTAAATTCAAAAGAACAACTAGCTGACATATTCACCAAGCCACTACCGAAGGATGATTTTGAGTATCTCAGAGGTAAATTAGGGGTCCTACCGCTACCCAACATTCATTAATGCAATAGATATGTTGCATCAATTGTAGGACACCTTAGAATATCTGAATTCTGAGTTAATGCTAGTGATCACACTTTAGGTGATGCTTGAAGTTGTGAAAGGATTTATGTGTGAAAAGAGAAATCAGTACATGCAAGCTATGATTCACTTCCTGAACAAATTTTTAGGAATATGAATCTTTGGCATTGTTTTCAAAGAGGGAGAAGTAAGTGATTGATGATCAGAGGAAGAAAGAAGTAAGTGATGAATACACAAGTGAAGGAGACTACATGTAAGAGGGAGAATGTGATTTAAGACAAAGAGGAAGAACAAGCTCAGATATAGAAAAGACAACACATAGAGATCAAAGTATACCATCATCAATTGATAGTGTTGTCATCAATGCCAAAGAGGGAGATTGTTAACAAACTGATGGTAATGATGATGAAGATTGAGCTCAGTAGAATACAAGCAAGTAGAATGGATAGATCAGTTGCTATTTTGTCATTGATGTCAAGCAATTGATTTCTGGTTTATATTAAGTTTCCATATCATTCGGAGAGGAACTTAATTGGGTAGATAATAAAGATCAGACAATAATAAGATATTATTGGTATAATTGTTTTCTACATAACATCTGATGTTGTTAAGTTGGTAAAGCAAGAAATATCAAGTCAATAAAGGGAACATGCCTAGTTACCGAGCAGTGAGAATATTTTTGGTAATGGGAAGTTTTAGTCGGTCGAGAAAAGAAAAGTCAGTCACTGAGCAAAGTTGACAACTGAGCAGAGGTCAGTCACCGAGCAAGGTTGGTAACTGAGCGAAGTCAGACACCGAGTGAAGTTAGTCACCAAGTCATAGAGCACAAAAGAAAGATTGAACAAATATTAAATTCAAGGAGAAGAATGAATTTAATGCGAAGGCACGAAGATCAAGAAGATGCTAAGGACGAAGACAAATTTTTTACATAGATCTACGATCATAAAAAGTCAAGTTCAAAATATACGATGAGGATTAAGCGAAAAAAGTAAAGTTGTGAGTTCCAAGAAAAGTGCAAGTTCTGAGGCAAAGGTTAACTGTTTAACCGAGTTGCAGATACATTGAATCAGTTCATAAGTGATGATATGACGATTGAGTGCAATTGAGAGAAAACCTAATCAATAAGATTAAGAGGCAAAACATAGGCCTATATATTGATGATTTTGTATGTTTATACAGAGCTGGTGAGTTGAAAAGTTGAAGTGCTACCGAGCATAGTAGAGAAAGAGGTGGAGATCGAGTCTAGAGAAGAGATTGATGAGTTGTTGATGCCAGTAGTTTCAGAGAGCGCACAAGGGATCTGATCAAGCAAAAGATAGTTGCAGAATCATAGATAAATTCAGGTAACTGTTGCTTACTAATCTTTGTAACAAAAAATCTCTTAACTGAGTGTACCTAATAAGTCTTTTTGTAAATCCTTGTGAAAGGTGAGATTCTAGGATGAATGATTAGATCCCTCTAATCAGGCCACTTCTAATAGGGTTAAGATCTAAGGTAAATCCCATAACATGGTCACATGTAACAAATGTGCATTGTAATATTTAACCGGATTGGCTCTTAACCGAGCATACTTCAGAAGAGTGTTTCTTTTTGTGGGTGACAATTCCCACAGAGGTTTTTCTCAAATTGGGTTTCCTCGTTAAATCTCGTGTTACATGTGATGCTTGATAAATGTGGATGTTAGTTGCTTATGTTACATATTGTTTATCAAGTTTGTGAAGTGTTTACAAGTTTCGATTGCCGCTGTTATTTGAGTTACCGAGTTGAACCAAAGATATAGTTTTAAAGTGTTTAGTTTCAATATTTTCTAATTCACCCCCGCTCTCAGTAAACCATCATTTGGTAGGGAAAACCAACAAATATAAGGTTAACTTAAGAGTAGTTTTGATATCTTGGATACATCTATGTAAAAAATGTGAGAGATATCTCCCTCTAGGTGCTTATTTATGCTAATATTATAAATTAAATAAATATAGCAAAATATCATTAATTTGTCATAATATATCAAATTTAGTAATTCAAACTAATTTTAAATTTTACCCATAGTAATTTTAATCCAAATAATTATAAATTTAATCTAAATTTTATATATAGTAATTTTCCTCATATTAATTATAATCTAATCAATGTTATTGTTATTTAAGGATTTTGCATTAGATTATGATTATATAAGTCATGGAATCATGTCTATGACTCTTTTTATGGTTTACCTTAAATAGATTTTCTTTAATTGTTTCCCTTTTCTCCTTTCCTCAAAACATAAAGTAGATGACTTCAGAAATCTTGGAAGTTAGTCAGTATGTGCAATATGAGTCCCCCAATTACTGAACTTCACATAAAGGGTTGTTACCTTAAAATTTTAGTATTATCTCTTCTGGGGTTTATATAGATTGCTTTTGAGGACCTCAAAGAAAAAGGATGCCACCCAAGGTTCGACACAATCTGAAAAAGGTGGCTCGTGCATATGAGATGACATGAGGAGGAATTCTTCTCTGTATTAAGCTACATAGAAGGACACACTCCCATAGTCGACTGTATAAAGCCTTGTTGCCAGTCAAGCATCCATTTCCCTGATAAGGTTATCACCTTGATTTCCATTAGCATTTCTCTATTGCCAGTTAGGCATCCATAACTCCCCTTTTACTTGTCATCTGGGTGCTTAGGGCGTGAACGCGATCTCTTCCTCATAGAGAAGATTCATGTCGAGCTATGTATTCATTGGCCTTTTTTTGCTGCGGCCTTTCGATCAACAATTCCAGTTATTGACAGGGTGTCAACCAACACACAAGATAACTTTGCAATAAGATTCCTTGACTCACTCACTCTTGAGGCAATTTCCTGCAAGTTTTTCTCAAATTTGCATTTAAGTAAGTTAACAACCCTTTGTGGGAAGTTCAATAATTGGAGGATTCATATTATGCATTACTGAACGACTTCTGAGATTTTAGAAGTTGAGTCTTCATCTACTTTCTAGTTTGATGAAATGGAAAAGGGAAACAATGAAAGTAAATCTATTTAAAGCAAAACACCAAGATGATATTTGGTATAACACTCCAATACTCAACAAGAACATTACATAGTGTTGGTTCCCAAATCAACATATTGGAAAGTTCTAAGAGTATGCTAACTTATATGTTCGAACCTTCCAATTGAATTGGCCAACAAACGGGAGTAACCGAATTATGGTTAAACTTCCCCTACACTTTAGGCTTTGTAGAACCTAGGTGGGTGTACTCATTCACCAACTATATCATCAGTTTGGTGCTTTTTATAGTAAATTAAATCTTCTATTTGTCTTCTACTTCTAGTCTCTATCCTATCTATCTTAGGATTCCATGAGTTCTTAAAATAGACTGATCTGACTACTTGATCTTATCTCCTGATTGTTTTTATCTTATCTTGTTTCTGTTGCTACTTCTGCCTTAATTCTTATCTGCAACTATCTTGATCTCTGTCTGATTCTTGCTTCTATCGATCTTTCTGATTCTCCTACTGTAATCTGACTATGTTTTGAATAAGGTTTTGTATGAAAGACTAGTGCTTTTTCCTCATTTGGGCAATAGAGTCACCTACTTTCTAGACCTTCACGTATAACTCTATGAAACAATTTTTATATTCACCGCTTGGATGAATCTGTCAATTGTCTAACTCTCAATACTAAATAATCATATATCCTTAAGCAGTCTAATTGAATTTAACTCTTACTTGAAGAGACTAATCACACAAGAAGCATAAGGATAACAACTTTTGAAATGATTCTTGATATTCAGATCTTTATGATAGTAAACAATTTCTTCATAAGAGAATTTAAAGATAACATACAAATACTAGAAATGAAAATCATAGAGAACTGATTTGGAGAAAAACTTTCCACAACACAATTGAAAAGAAAGGTACTGAGTGTATTGCTTATATGATAAAAATGTTTTCTTGCTTATGATATTCTGATTTGTATTTACATTTTGATTTCTCTAATCTAATTATGTGGCCTTTTCCAATGTACGATCTCTGTTTTATAGACACAAGAGATCCCATTTGGTTGGTTACAACCTTTGGTGCAAAACAATTGTAACTGTTCAACCAAAAAAAAAAAATCAATTCCTAGACTAATCAACCTACTTACTGGAAGCTAAAATACATAGAGAGTCTAATTATTTTACAATTAGAACTTCTAATTTTCAGTTTTCTCCTGCAGTAAATCAGTTACTCTAGTGATAAAATATGTCCTGTAGAAAGTCATTTTGTCCCATGAAGTAATTATCCCCAAACAATTTCTTTCAGAGACTCAATATTCACCGAATTATTAACATCACCATAATAATTCCCAATTCAAATTGTCTATCAATCTTGCCAAGTCACCGTTCTGTGAATATGTGTTTTCAGGGACCCTTCAATTGATCCACTCCTGCATATAATTCAAACAGAGGGCTTTCCAATGATTCCACATTTATATAATTTCTGAAGACATATCTCATATCCTCCTAAGAATATTGGTACCCTGCTCGTTCTTCGTGAGCTTATGCAAACGAACCAAACCAAGTGCTTTGTTTCTGATTCATCTTCAAACTCGTCAACCAATCTATTAAGGAATATGATAGATGTCTTTAATCCCATGCATCGCATCATTCAAAACAATCCTTCATCTAACTCATTTTGTCAACCGCCTATAGTCATGTTAGTTCAGGAAATAACCTCTATATGATGTATTGTGATTAGACAAACCACGGGCTTAATCTAATTTATCACAATCTGCACATATATTGTTAGGCGTCTGGTTGAAGGTTTCTACACTTCTCCAACAAATTGTTTTATGAAATCAACATTTCTTATGCCTTCATATCCTGCGACCATCAATTCATGTTATATATGCTCGGCCTTTTCAACATATCCAATTTCAACACGTCCCACAATCATTGTTTTTCATTGCTTGGGATTGCATTTCATTAAATCGAATGATTTGGAGCATAAATAGTTCATATGCTTCCATTTTGGATAATGTTCGCTGATCAATTCATACTCCGTGTTTGTGCTTTTGCGTTTCTGCATTATATTCAGGAGGCATTTTGTCAAACAATTGACATGCTTCTTCTATGCTTCGACATTGTGCATATAAGCATTTCACAAAACATCTGTGTTGTCTAGGCTTTGATGGAAGCACATTCCCTGTCCAAACTTCATTATTGTGTATATAGCAGAGCAGACCAGACCAGGATTTCACCAGGGTTCATTAGAGAGACATGGTGATTCGGTGAAATATTTTTTCCTTGCCCGACAACAACAATCTTGCCGATGCTGCATGTTGCTTATCATCCGGAAACAACGATATTCTGGGAAATAAATTTATCCCTCCCTGATCTTAGATGTCTTTCCCGAGGCCTGGAATTTGACGGTCACCCCTACCTGTCATATGAATTTTTAATGACAGTTCGGTCATTTTAATTCTTTCATTTTATACTTTAAGATAAATATTGATTCTCAAAATTTTTCTAATATACGAATAATTTAATAATTATTTAAATTTAAATATTTTCACTGTTATGCTTCTCGGAATGATTGTGTGTAAGTTTTTAGCATCAAAAAACTTACACGTAGTGGAATTCATAGATTGTGGAAATTTGTTATCCCTTAAATATTTTATCAATATAATTAGTAAAATATATATTACATAAAAAAATACAAATAATTTAATAATTCTTTTAAACTTAAATATTTTATCAATATAATTACTACAATATATTACATATAATAAATATCTTATTTTTAATAAAGTAATGAAAATAATCTAATTACTATTTTAAAACATGTATTATTATACATAATTAAAATTAATTTATTTAAGATACAATTGTGTGTGGATGCTTTCTTTTAAAATGATTCTAAATAATATAAGTGTGTAATAAGTGTCACATAGTGGCGAAGTATTTGTCTAATAATTAATTATAGTAATAATGTTAAATATAATTTGATTAAGTATAATAGATTTTATTAGAAGATAATAATTTAATAATAATAAGTTTGAAACTATAAAATAATTTTAGCAAATTTACTAATGATAATTATTTAATATAAAATTTGTATAATGTACTACTTAATTATAATTGGTTCATATAGTTTGTTTTAATTACTACTTAATTATAATTGGTTGATATAGTTTGTTTTAATAATGTCAACTTATTTAAATATGGTGAAAGTAAGTTTATTATTGTCTAATATTATAAAGTTTTCATCAATTTCTATAGTGCATCCTAAAAACCTGCCTTAAAATTAGCATAACATAACATAACAAAAGCATAACATTAGCATATATTTTTCAATATCCTCCGGAAACAACGATATTCTCGGGAATAAATTTATCCCTCCCTCATCTTAGATGTCTTTCCTGATCAGGCCTGGAATTTGACGGTCACCCTACCTGTCATATGAATTTTTAATGACAGTTTGGTCATTTTAATTCTTTCATTTTAGACTTTAAGATAAATATTGATTGTCAAAATTTTTCTAATATACGAATAATTTAATAATTATTTAAATTTAAATATTTTCACTGTTATGCTTCTCGAAATGATTGTGTGTAAGTTTTTAGCATCAAAAAACTTACACACAGTGAAATTCATGGATTGTGGAAATTTGTTATCCCTTAAATATTTTATCAATATAATTAGTAAAATATATATTATGGAATTAGTCTGCTCTGCTAAAGTGGCGAACCTTATGTGTGATACTGGCCGGGGAACTAGTGATTCTGACATTTGCAGTGGCGGGAGTTTTAAAGACACCGTGGCGGGCAGAGGAAAGAAGCAGGGACGACTAGCTGGCGATGGGATCTCCTCCACGACAGGTGTGTGCGTTCCAACTTGCAGTATGAATAACCAAATTAATTGTAATTCCTCTCCATCTGCAACCATACCCACTCCCTCCTCAGTTTTTCCAAGTGCAGAAACCATTAATGCCGACCTTAATATACCCATTTCCTCTGTCCCAATTCCTAAATCTCCTTCTACGCGACCTAGGTCCTTCTCTGAGGTAGTAGCTAACATGGGCATCTCCACCAATGCTGAAGCCAAATTTGCCATTTCTAATGAAGCCCATAACCCCGGTAAGGTCTATGGGACATCTGGTTCTCCTTTCTCCGTTTCTCCCAATTCTGAAATGCTTGCTGAAATCGTTATGGAGAAGAATAGGTTAAGAAGCACTGCTATTTTCTTTTCGGCTGTCAAACTGGATAAATGCCCTCCTAGGAAATTCCTAGACGATTGGTTTCATAATTTCTGGAATCTTAAAATGGGCTTTCATATTTCTTTCTATCGACAAATTCAAAAGGGTCTTTTTGTCATTTTTTTTGTTAATCATGAAGCTCAAACTGAAGTTTTAAAAAAACAATACTGGTCGGTTGGTTCGGCCTCCTTTAGAGCTATTGCTTGGTCTCTTGACGCTAATTATGAAGAGGTTTTAGCCATCTCGGCTCCTCGCTGGATAGTTGTTAAGCATATTCCGCCATTTCTTTGGAGGTTTATCCCTCAATTGCTTCAACCATTAGGGAAAGTGATCTGAATGGAAGATACTGTGCATCTTGTCCCACACATGGACGCCTGCATCCTCATTTCCCTGAATCTTGGGTTTGAAATCCCACAGGATTTCCATATCAATGTTGAAAATACTTCATACAATTGTCCCATTTAAATTCTCGATGGGCTTAATGCATGTTTCTTATGCCGTCGAGAAGGGCACTTACGGAAAGATTGTCCTATCCTCCAAAAGAAACCTGCTCCCAACCCCAAGGAATCTATAAAGGCAATGGAAACCGTGATTTCTAAGGAAACCCAGACCATGATTAATACTACCTACTCGGAAGTTAGCCCTAATCCCGCCCCTGTCGTCTCTCAGCCCATTCTGATAGATAATAATGCTAGCCCCCATACGGATGGATTCTAGAATGTGACCAAGAAGCGCAGACACAAAACTAACACCCAAAACCCTTCCTCCAAACTTCTTACCTGCTCTTCTCCTACTGTCTCGAACATGTTTAGCCCTATTGAGCTTACTTCGCCTGACTCCCAACCCGCCACCTCTGTCCTTCTCAACCCTAAATCTTTGCCTCTTCCGAACCCTTCCAAACCATTTCATGATCTATCAGTGACGAATATGTTGTTGCAGTTATCCCTGCCTCGCAACCATCAACTGAAATTGACCACTCTCATGTTATGCTCTCTATTGAACCTGAAACCCTAACTAATAATGAAGGAGATTTTATGACTGGTTTTCCTACTTCTAAACGCAGAGGGAGACCCCCAGGGTCAAAAAATAAAAACATTAAGAAGAATGATGAAATGTGTACTGATGAGATGATCACTTGTTTAGAATCATCTGAATAGCGTTCTTCTCCTTCAAATGTTTCCTCATGAATTGTCTTTCTTGGAATGTTAGGGGGCTTGAATCCCCGGATAGGAAATATGTTATTAAAAACTTCTTGAATACTTGTAAGCACTTGGATTTCCTTATGATGCAAGAAATTAAAACTACTGGTTTTATTCTGGAAACGAACCTTAATTTTCTCTAGAAAGATGTTAAAATCAACACCAATCACTCGAGGGGTAGAGGTGGCGTTTCCCTTCTTGTGAGCCCTAAGTGGGCAAATTTTATTACTGATCAGGGTATCTCCCCCTGCAACTGTGTTGTATGGGTCACCCTAAATTATAAAAATAATGCATTTGGCATATGCTCTGTTTATGCATCTAATGATGTTAATGAAAGAGCTAGCTTTTGGGGATGGCTGACCTCCCTCCCTTGCATCCCCTGGATTTTTGCTAGTGACTTCAACATGGTTGAATGTCAAGATGATAAGAATGGAGGACTTCCATTTTCTTGGAAAGATAGTGAAAAAGTTTCCTGGAATAGACTTAAGAGCTCTAAACACCTCTTCGACCCCTTGTTTGGCAACAAGGCCAACAATCCAGGTTTTTGGCACACGTGGTGCAATTATTAACAGGGTAATGCTAGAATTTATTCTAGACTTGATAGGTTCTATGCTAGTAAGAACTTTTTCTCTGTCTTGCCAGATAATGTTGGCAACTCTGTCCTTGTCACCCCCACATCCTTGTCTGATCACCATCCCATTTTTGCCTCCTTCACTTTCAACACCTCCCCTGCTGTCAGGCGCATTCATAGAACCAAATTCATCTTAAACATCAGTCTTCTCAGAGATATTGATGTCCTTACTGCTATCCATATTATCAGCATCACTACCAAAAATAATTTCCTGAATGATAGTTGCATTGATAAATGGAATATGAACATCATTGCCTGACAGAACCTTTTAAGGACTATTGGTCAGAAAAGGGCCAAAGACTACAGATTCACTGAAAAACATCTTTCTCATAAGTTAGCTATAGCTGAAGCTAGTAATCAACTGACCCCCTCTGACTTTGCCCTTACCTCCTGAGTCATTAAGGCTAAAGATGCCCTTAGGAAACATTAGGTCATTAAGACCAGGGGAGCTAAGATTAGGGCCAGAGCCCACTGGCTTCAATATGGTGATCAGGGTTCTAAATTTTTCTTCAATCTAATTAAACACAAACACTCGCATGAATCCATTGAAAGGATCATCATTGACAATCAAGAGATTATGGATCTTGACACTATTAAGGATACCTTTGCTAACTTCTATCAAAACTTATTCTCCTCCGGGGATTCGATTGAAGCCTCCTCTCTCAGGGATAGATGTCAATCTCTGATTCCTAAGATTGTCTCTACAGAAGATGCCAATACCCTTGCCAAACATATTTCTCTAGATGAAGTTGCTAATGCCATTAACTCGCTTAAATCGGACAAGGCCCCCGACCCTGATGACATCCCTATTGAATTCTATAAAGCCAATCAAAAGTGGATCTACAAGGACCTCCTTGAGATATATTTGGAGGCTCTTTCTCGTGGCTCTCTCGGTAACTCCATAAACATGGGAATTATTAAACTTATCCCCAAGGATGGGGATAAATCCCTCATCAAGAATTGGAGACCCATAACACTTCTAAATGTCTCCTACAAAATCCTTGCCAAAATCTTGGCCACCAGACTTGTCAACATTCTTCCCAAACTGATTTGTTCTACCCAAACGAGGTTTATTAAAGGTAGGTACATCCTGGAAAATGTCATTACTAGTTGGGAAGCTATGCACTGGGCTAAACATTCCCATCATAATTCTTCCATCTTCCTGTTAGATTTTGAAAAAGCTTACGACAGATTTGAATGGAACTTCATCTCCATGATACTGGAGGCTTTTGGCTCTCCTACCTTCTTCTGTAAAGTGGTTAAGGTTCTTCTTCATGATGCTTGTGCCCAAATTGACATTAATGGTTCTCTCTCTGACTCCTTCCCCCTCGAGCGGTCTATTAGGCAGGGATGCCCCCTGGCGCCTGCTCTGTTTGCTATTGCTTCTGATGCCCTATTTTATCTTCTTAGGGACAATACCTTATCCCCGGCTGTGAAAGGTATTTCGCTACCTAATGAGGATGTTCTTATTAATAGTCAATTCGCTAATGATACCGCCATTTTATTTGAAGCTACTGAGGACAACTTTGAAGCTCTTCAAACTAAACTTAACCTATTTTGCAATATGTCTGGTGCTAAACTTTCCCACTCCAAATCCATGTGTCTTGGTTGGGAGGAGGAACCGCCAGACTGGTTCAATAATTATGAATTTCAATGGGGAGGCCCTCAAAAGATTGTTAGATACCTTGGCATTCCCTTTGCCATTAACCCCTCTCTTAAAGATATGTGGCTTTGGGTTAAAGAGAAAATCACCAATAAACTTGACAAATGGCATAACCGCTCCCTCTCCTTGGCTGGCAGACTTCAAGTCTGCTTAAAGATCTTGTCCTCTTATAACATCTATTACTCCTCTACTTGGATGTTTAACAACTACCAGATTTTTGAGATTCAAAAAGCTGTTAGGAACTTTCTCTGGTCCGATGGCAAAGGCAATAAAAAAGTGCATGCTCTTAATTGGAAGTGGTGCCGCAACAGTAAGCTTCTTGGGGGATTGGGGTTGAAAGATCTTACGCTTCAAGAAATTGCCCTTGCTGCCAAATGGATTTTTCACTCCATGGATGGCATGACGCCATGGAAGGTCCTTGTTAGAAATAATATTGAGCGGGGCTTCCCTAAGAATGCTAAGTCCTGGAAGTAGCTCTCCTATACTGACTTGGTCATGGGTAACTTTCCCATTAATGTTCAAGGTTTTGAGGTCTTCAAATTAATTTGGAAGGCTTGGAACCATGTTAGAGAATTTATCTCTAACAAGGACTTTCATGACGCCACCAACATTTATGGTGAAAGGTCCATTTGGTGGAACCTTCATCTTTCCGGAAAACCTCTGGCCCTGTCCCAAGGCTTCTCTGCTAGATTTTGGTCTAGTAGAGGTATCTCTCAGTTTGTTGATCTCTTTGAGCATGACCAACTGCTTAGCTGGGAAAGCATTAGAAGCTCTTATGATATTCCTGCTTCTCAAAAAAAGACTCATAACATGATCCTCAAAGCTACTAAAAATCTCCCTACAAACTGTGACACGGACTCTGACAGATTCCTAAAATGTAAATGGCTAGATGGGACCATCCTATCCAAGATCAAAGCTAAGAACATATACAAGATACTTGGTTATGATGGTGCCATCATTGACCACATTAATAATAATTGGTATTCCTCTCTGGATAATTGTTCTTGGAAAAAGTACTTTGAAATCTTATGGAAAGGCCGTGTTGAACCTAAAGTTAAATGTTTTAAATGACTATTTTTATTGGATAGGCTTCCTATTAGGAAAATTAACAATGAGGATAATTGTTGTAAGTTTTGTAATCTTCTTGAAACTAGCAGACATATCTTCTTTGAATGTTCCTTTGCTAGGACTATATGGAAACTTTTTGGCATTTCTTATCCTATATGCATATCTATTTTTGAAATTGTTACTGGTCATATTATGGGGCTTAAGAACGACGCTAACATTTTTTGGAATATCTTAACCTCTTACATCTTATGACAGATTTGGAAGTGTAGGAATGAAGAAAGATTTCAAGATTCTCCCAGGGTCCTTACTGAGTTTTCTAAAAAACTCACATTTCTTAATATCTCCTTGCAGGTTCACACAACCATGATGATGGACAAAGAGAAGCTGAGAACGTTTCTCCAGACCGGACATGCTACCTTGTTTGTCTTTGAACTCAAGAACGGCTGAGTGGAGGGAAAACTTGGACAATCTGCAAAATTTTGAGAAGACTCTACAAAAGCTCAACAGAGAAATTAAGAGGAACATGAAATCAAAGAAAGATGAGCTGGCCATGCTGGCCCAAATACAAGATAAGAAGAAGGTCGCCTGGATGGAGGGGGACAAGGGCTGGACCACTTGGGTCGACGCCATAGACGGCTACCTCCTTTAGCCTGTCTTTATCTTTTCATTTTGATGCTCGTTTTGAACATTGTAATACTCTGATATTTGTACCCGTGACTCCGTTGTATTTTTGTGGGAAGGCTCTGCCTTCGTAACTTGTTTGGATCTCTTGATGTTTTCATCTTTTTGATATTCTTATATTTAACACAAAAAATATATATTACATAAAAAATATAAATAATTTAATAATTCTTTTAAACTTAAATATTTTATCAGTATAATTAGTGTAATATATTACATATAATAAATATTTTATTTTTAATAAAGTAATGAAAATAATCTAATTACTATTTTAAAACATATATTATTATACATAATTAAAATTAATTAATTTAAGATACAATTGTGTGTGGATAAAAAGAAAATCGTTTATATGCTTTCTTTTAAAATGATTCTAAATAATATAAGTGTGTAACAAGTGTCACGTAGTGCGAAGTATTTGTCTAATAATTAATTGTAGTAATAATATTAAATATAATTTGATTAAGTATAATAGATTTTATTAGAAGATAATAATTCAATAATAATAAGTTTAAAACTATAAAATAATTTTAGCAAATTTACTAAGGATAATTATTTAATATAAAATTTGTATAATGTACTACTTAATTATAATTGGTTCATATAGTTTGTTTTAATCACTACTTAATTATAATTGGTTGATATAGTTTGTTTTAATAATGTCAACTTATTTAAATATGGTGAAAGTAAGTTTATTATTGTCAAATATTATAAAGTTTTCATAAATTTGATAATGCATCCTAAAAACCAGCCTTAAAATTATAATAGACATAATGTTTCCTTAAAATCAATTAGCTAATCAATTTCAAGAAAAGTAATTTTCATGATTTTTTTACTTAAAAATTTATCATGTATACTTTACAGAAATCTAAAAAGAAATTGAAAAATAAAAATAGTTAATTGCAATTGGTTGAAATAAGTTTTTTAATCACTCTTTAGGAAAACAAATCAAGTATAAACTAGACAACAAGCAAAAAGTACTGGAATTCTAGAAATATTATTCAGGGCCCAAAGAAGATACCTAAAACATTCTGACCTAAGAAACGAGCCCATTCAGATCTTCAAATTTTTACGCCTTGTAAGGATATGGTGTCTAGGAATGATGATCTATTGGACCTATCTGATGAGAAAACTAGTGATATAGAGGAAAGTAGTAGACAAAAAATTGAATAGATAAAGAAAATAATGGCAATAGACAAAAGCATAACGTTAGCATATATTTTTCAATATCAAAATGACAAGATAGTGGAATCATCAAACAGGAATGAACTGGGTAAGATATCTCTTATTACTAACTTAGATGACAAATATGGAAAGGAATATAACTGTAACCAAGAGGTGAATTTATATCCTGAGCCCTTACAAATTATTCCTAAATAGATAGATACAATATTTGGAGGGACAATCAGGATAATCAGAGCAATCTACAAAATTTAAATGTAGATAACATTTTTAATGAAGAATAAGATGAGAATGAGATAGAAGAAATTAATGAGTTCTTAGGATTAAATCAGGATTACGAGGATATGCTCATTCTCAGA
Source organism: Thuja plicata (assembly GCA_018584345.1). Taxonomy (NCBI): domain Eukaryota; kingdom Viridiplantae; phylum Streptophyta; class Pinopsida; order Cupressales; family Cupressaceae; genus Thuja; species Thuja plicata. The sequence continues at coordinate 609,349 of MU224824.1, forward strand.
GCTATTGAATCAATGAGCGATGAAGGTCTTAACCTGGATCCCAATATGGCTCAGGAATCTGAAACTAATAAAGAAAGGAAATTAGGCTTAGCCCTTTCATCCGATGGGAAAAAGTGCCCGGATTATCCAAATCATTCACTCAAAAGGGGTAGAAAATCCCTTAAAGAATTAAGAAAAAAAATAGATCAGGTTTAGGACAGGTTAAAATCACATCAATTCTAAATGCAAGGAAGCAGAATGTTAGGGGCTTAAATTCCCCTAACAAACAACACCTTCTTAAGAGGATTTTATCTTTTTTAGAGGCACCCCTTTTTCTAATACAAGAGTCTAAATCAGGGCAGGAAGGTTATACTACTCTTAGCAAAAAGTTAGGCATATGGGAAGTTAAAGGTGTAGATTCGGAAGGAGCATTAGGGGGAATAGCCTTTATATGGAATCCAAGGTTCATTTCTCCAACTTTCTTAGCCTCCAATTCTCATTGGATGGCTTCCAAGATAAATTTTTTTTAGAAGTAACTTAGAATTTATAATTATTAACATATATGGACCTAAATTCCTACATGAAAAGAGAATAGTATGGAAGGAAATTGAAACCTTCATCCAAAGCTATCCAGATATGAATATTTTTTTAGGTGGGGATTTTAACTCTATCTTAGATATTAAAGAAAAATCAGGTGGTTCTAAGAGTATAACTTAAACAATGACAGAATTTAAGGAATTGATACAATTGATTAATGGGATGGATATCCCCTTAGATAATGACACATATACTTGGTCAAATAGGAGAATTAACTCTGAATTAATCACTAAAAAATTAGACAGGTTTTTCTAAATTGGGGATCTAACTAAATTAAGTGTGAGCCTTAAATCCAATATCGTAGCACATTCAGGATCAGATCATTAACCAATTAATTTAACCCTAGAGGAAGATCAGGTACCCAAAAAGAATCCCTTTAAATTTGAAAAAATGTGGCTTAAAGATGAGGAATGTATGCTTAAGATTGAAGAATGGTGGAAAGAAAAAGGTTTTAAGGGATCTAAAACCTTTATTCTAAATGCAAAACTTAAACACTTAAAACATAAATTAATTGAATGGAAAAAGACCCATTTCAGAAATCTATTTGATAACAAGGAAATAATAGAGAAAAACATAGAAGATTTAAACCAGGTTATCCTTAGAGATGGGATGAATATATACCTATAATGAGGAAAAAAAACTGTTTTAAGCAGCTATGAAGATATATTGACAAAAGAGGAATCATATTAGAAACAGAGATCCAGAGAAGTATGGTTAGCTGAAGGAGACAAAAATACTAAATTTTTCCATAATAGTTCTAAGGTCAAACACAATTTCAACAAGATCACAAGTATTAATAAAGGAGATGGTACTTTACTTGAGAATCTAGAGAGCATTGCAGAAGAAGCAGTTAATCACTTTGAGTGAATTTTAAATAATGTGGAAGGATCAAACAGAATGGCCCAAACTGAGATTTTAAAAAACATTCCTAGTATTATTACTAAGGAACATAACAAAATATTAAATGCTAAATTCACTAAAGACGAGGTTGATGATGCATTGAAACATCTTCACCTAGATAAATCCCCTGGTCTTGATGGGTTTCCTACCTTTTTTAATCAACAGTGCTGGAGTTTTATTGGGGATGAGGTTGTCTCGGCATTAGAGGGCATGAGAAACTCAGGAAGGATACTCCAAGAAATAAATAATACTTTTATAGCATTAATAACAAAAAAAGTGAACCCGGGTAGTTTTGATGACTATAGACCCATATCTCTATGCAATACATTAAATAAACAATTAAATAAAACTTTAGCTAATAGGTTAAATTTTTTTTTCCTATGCTAATCTCTGAAGAAAAATCTGGATTTATTCCTGGAAGATCTATATTAGATGGGTTAATCATTTCACAAGAAGCCATACATAGCATCCAACATAATCATAACCCTAGTATGCTAATAAATCTTGATATCAAAAAAGCTTATGATAAATTTGATTGGAGATTTCTGTGTAAATGTCTAGAATCCTTTGGCTTCTCTAGACAATGGATTAACTTAGTATTTGAATGCATCTCTAGACCAAAAATGTCAGTAATGGTCAATGGTAACCCTACTAGTTTTTTTAATATTACACAGGGTATTCGTCAAGGAGATCATTTATCTCCTTTTCTCTTCGTTATTATGGCAAAAGCCCTAGGAAGAACCCTAACTAAAGTTAAGAAAGATAATATGCTATATGGCATCAAGGTAACTGAAGAATTGGAGGTGTACACATCAGAAATTTGTTGATGATAACCTCCTCTTTGGTAGGGCTAATGAAATGGAAGCTAGAGCAATTAGAAATATCTTAAATTTATATTCTATGGCTTATGGACAACAAATTAATAAAGCAAAATCTGAAATCTATTTTGTAAACACACCTATTAGTGACCAACAGAGAATATGAAAGATTCTAGAGTATAATATAGGGGAATTCCCATGCAAATACCTCGGGCTTCCCTTGGATAAAGGTAACAGATCAACAAACTTATGGAGTAATGTGGTAGCTAATATTGATAAAAAGGCTGAATCATGGAAAGGGAAATGGCTAACAAGCGTTGGGAAAACAACTATGATCAAATTTGTTCTTTCTTCTATTCCTATTTATCAGATGATGTGTCTTAGCATGCCTAGAGGTATAGAAAAGGAAATCAATAAAAAAATAAAGAACTTTTTCTAGCAAGGATCTAATGACAAAAAGAGATTAACCTTAATTGCATGGGATAATATATGTAAACCACTGGAGGAAGGGGGCTTGAATGTTAAGAATATCAGACAAAAAAATATAGCATTAGGAGCTAAACTAGTATGGAAAATGTACAGAGACCCGTAGGCTAAGTGGGCTAAAATTCTTAGATTTAAATACTTAGATGGTAGGGATCCTTTAAGCATTTTGAGACACTATTCCCCCCCTAAAGGATCAAGGATTTGGAATTTCATATTGGGATGTCAGAGTGTTATTTCAGAAAATATAACTTGGGATATTGGTAATGGAAGTAAGGCTCTATTCCAGGAAGACTCTTGGAATGCATGTCTACCTCTTAGTACCATTCTTAATAATGATCCACAAATAGATTTAATTAAGCATAAAAGGGGTATATACGTGAAGGACTATATAGAGGTAGATGATAATAATCCTTCTTTGGGTTGGAAATGGAAAACATTCAATAACCTTGGGATGAAAAAATATTTTAGGAGTACATTAGAACAAATCATTAAGAGTAGGAAATTAAACCCATCAAAGGATCATGACAGAGTAATTTGGGCCAATTCTAAAAGTGGATAATATAACACTAAATGTGGGTATAACTCTTTATATAAATCGGAACAAACCCAAACAACACTACCTATAGACCTATGCCAGAGTAAAAATTGTCTGCACAAGGCAGGTATATTTGCATGGGCTGTAGTTCAGCATAGGATTTTGATGGTGGAATGGTTCAAAAAATAGGGTATAATGGACCATCAAGGTGTGTTTTCTATGAGAAAGAGTGTGAGTCTATTGATCACCTTTTTAAATTAACTGTGATTATTTGTACAGGTGTTGGTCATGGTTGGCCAATAAGTTAAGGTGGAAAAATGCATTTCCCAACAATATGGTGGATATCCTTACATCCTGGATAAGGAAGATGGACTCTCAATTGTATGGGAAAATATGGAATGTAGCACCTTCCATAATAATATGGGAATTATGGAAGGAGAGGAATAGAAGGATATTCAAAGATAAAAAACTAGATTTAGATCAATTGTTAAATAAAATCAAAGCAAGTATAGTAGAGGTAGTGAATAATCACAATATGACAGGAAGGAGAGATATGGTTTTCTCCCATAATGATGAGCAAATAAGGAAATTATGGTATGGATTAAAAATTCCTCCTTATGTTATCCAACATGATGTTGACAAGGGAGCTTTGAGACGTAATTATGTATGAAAACCCCGCACAGAAGGATGGTTCAAATTAAACTTTGATGGGGCCTCTAAAGGAAACCCAGGCAAAGCTGGAACGAGATGTTGCATCCATGATGAATCCGGAAAATTGATAGCATCCAAATCATCCTTCTTAGGATTTGCAACCAATAATGAGGTTGAAGGTAATGACCTGATAGAAGGGTTATTGTTATACAAAAAAGTAAATATAGATAATATAGAAATTGAAGGGGATTCATCCCTGATTATTAATGCCATTAGATCAGGGAGTACACAAAACTGGAAACTTAATGGGCTAATCAAGAGATGTATGAACTTATTAGCTTTATTCAAACAATATACTGTAAATCATACCTATAAGGAAGGAAACCAAATTGCAGACCTTCTAGCCAATAATGGTGCGGAAGGTAGGAATGAAGAGGTAATAGTGGGAACAAATTAAGGAGTACATAAAGGAAATATTAAGGTAACAAAGAATAGAAAATTATAGTTCAAATAATAAGGGAGAAACCTTCACTAACAAGAATATTAGAAATTAATATCAATACTATAAATAGTTTAATAGAGGTAATAGAGGATCAAAGTTCATTTTGTCCCTTCTTGAATATTAGGTGTAATATAAAATAAATTATAAAATAATATAAACAATACTGAAGGATAGGAATCGACAGAAATGAGGAAGACCAACCGTTTCATTTCCCTTTTTATCAATAACGCAGACTTGTCTTAAGAAGGGCTATATAAGGAGAAAAGTAATAAAACAAGATAAGGCTATTTTATAAGAATATTGATGACTACAATAATAAAATTGAGATGCACTAAATCTCAGATAGCCTTCGATGGTAAGATTACTACCAAAAGGATTAAAAAGATGTTGCTAGTTACTTATGATATAACTCTAAGGGTTGTCTACATCATTCTAGGGAGTGAATTTATTGAAAATGATAATAGTCACAGGGTAAACTCGGACATCCCAGTGATGTTTATTTCTTGAGCTCTACATGTCGATCTTGATATTCAGGACATTGGGAGGTTATGTAGGAATTTTTTAAAAGGAAATATCTTGAAGACCTTGGTAAGGTTATTGCTAGTATTAAAGATGATTTGACAATGCCTAAATCAAGAGATTATCAACATTACAAAGGAATATATAGCAACATCTCATGCTCTCCTATAATGTTGGTTGAGGACAAAAACATATATATTGCAAAGTTGCCAGCTATAAGGAGGAATTTAGGTTTTCTGTTTACTTTTATGCATATCAGACCCATTAGAGAACCAAACTGGTTTGATAATTTTGTAATAGAGGATGAAGTGGGACTTATTATTCATTGCGATGAAATGTATGAAGAAGAATGAATAATAAAATTTGTGTATATTTCTGCTTCAATAAAATTCTAGAAGTAAAAAGAATTGCATTCTTAATGAGAAAATAAATAGTCATTTATGATTTAACAAATATATAGGATATATGTATGTGTTAATGTGTGGCATTTATCCACATATTTATATATAGATATGTTTTCATATAGGTGAAAAGCTATAAATGGGTTTTTGTTTTCTCCTTATGAATGTCAATATTAATCTACCAAATAATAAGCAGGGGATATTAGAATGTACGAAGCAAGAAACAGTAGTATGATAATAAACAAATATCAATCATGACTATAGTGGAATAATTATTAGGTAAGCAATTATGAGACTCTAGATAAATGTGGTTTCTACCTTTTATAAGTATAATAGAATTAAATACTGCAGAGATAATATGTGAGAGAATAATTAAACAATAGGAAATAAATCCCCACCATATCTTTAATAATTAAGAGAGCGTAAGTATTATTAAAAATAACTCAAATGGTAATCATTACACAATTAATACAGTTAATGGGTTTATTGAGTTGGGGAAAATAAAACAAAGCATAATCCTTTTGAAATCACACTCCGGTTATAAATTTAAAAAGATAGGTCTTCAGCTGCAGCGTAAATAACCAAGAGCTCGTAGGTAAGGTGTGTAGTATTAAGTTAGTTCTTGGTGTTTATCTGTTTTAGATATAGACTAATTTGGTTGTCTGTAATACGTAAATGTATACCAATGTGCGGACCTTCCATGTCAAACAAACCAGAGATAGGGTTTTTTTAGGTAAGATTACACCAGAGCGGTGGAATAAAATCCTAAAACCCATGGATGATATGGCTAGAAGGGCTATGGAACGAGCGATAGGTGATGCAAATTTTGACTATGGTTTTACATTACGAATGAATGGAGACATTGTAGGGGTTTTTATATCATGTTTATTAAGAGCTGGGTATGGAAAGGCATAAACCATAGAATTGTGTAGGAAGCTCTTCATAGATAAGATTTTAGGCGGTTTGGAGGCAGTGGTCAGTAGTATCAATTTTAGGAAAATGGTTCCATATCCCGAAGATTATATGAAGGAGGCCATAGGGAGTCTTAAACATGACTATAAGGTTCCTTGTAGGTCGTGCTTGATGTTTAAATACCCAGAAGCCTTTGACAATCACTGGGAAGAGATCAAGAGATATCTTCATTTTTTATTAATATGGAAGCATGTCAAAATCTCATTGGAGGCCAACTGCCTTTTTCACTATTTTGAAGCGGAGGGCTTTAGTGTTCCACCATCGGTCAGTCAAATTAATATGGAACAACTACAAAGCGACTCACCAACCTTCGTCAAAAGAGGTTGGATGCGTAGAAGCCCAAGTATCAAAGTTGGAGTACGATATGAGGTGGAAACGAATGATGAAGTCCCGATTCTCAAAAAAAAGGAGGAGAATGAAACATCATAGTCTAAAAATATGGTTTGTTAAGGAAATGGATAGGAAAGGCTATTATACAGGTAGTACTTTTTAATTAAGCTCTTCGCAAGTTATAAAACCCTAGCTATATATAGAATAGATGTGAGATGCATATCCTAAATAGTTGTTTATTAAATATGAACATATGACAATGTTACTGTGAAATGTTTCTTAATAATATTAGTTTGAACAATA